>PVJO010004053.1:0-114440 GCA_004026905.1 Hystrix cristata
AATTTTTACAGCTGGAGAAAATAAAAGGTTTAGTTGAATCTGTTCACTTGATATTGACTCATTACTAAGAAGAGAGTTCACTTAATTCATGGCAAAAGCAATTAGAAAAACAGTATATCAAATATGTTTTATGTGCATATTTTATTTAAGTATTGGAATTTCACTTAAACAGGAAGCATGGATCAATAAGACATAAAACACAATTAAAGACGATATGAAACAATAGTAATATTGACAAAGAAAGCCATTTCCGCTTACTAGGTGATCTTATAGTCCAAGTGCTGGGCACCATTATGTTACGATATTATCTTCCCTCTAATGCATGAAACAGCCCTACTAAAGTAGGAATCGTTCCCTTCAGCTTATAGTGGAACAATATGAAGTTCAAACATTTAATTAGCTCATAGAAGAACATGCAGGTGTTAAATGTGAGAGAGGAGAGGGCCCTGAATGCCGGAACCTTAAGGTCAATGTTCTCCCTAAAAGGCATAGTCGCTCAGAGGTATGGAAGACGCAGAGCAGTGTGGATGAAGTGAATTTATAATGTGTCAGTGTCAGTGGGAAGTGAATGTGCCTTATGAGCAGACTCTGCAACTTTAGAGAAAGACAGCCTTGCTGACTGCCCCACTACACTCATTTTTATCCAGGTCTCTCAAGGTCTTTTCAGCTTATAGGCTGTTAAGGCCCAAGGTGAAGATTGCGTTAGCTACTTCTCCAATTCTCTGTAATTTTTATTCTCTATATTAAAGTTGGCCTGGGAGGCCACTGTGTTCTCTTGAATGGTGGTCGTCCTCACATTCTAGGGTGCACTTCTAGGGGTGCACACTCTTCTGAGCATGTTCCTTTTCCTAACTTGAATAAAACTTTGCAAAAGTAAAATTTCCCTGTGACTGTTCCTCACATTGTAAAGCATTTGTGCTTTAGAATCTATTAAAAAAAGAAAAAATGCAAGGAAGGGAGACAGGAAGGATGGAAAGAAGGAAGCAAGGAAAGAAGGGGAGAAAGAAGAAAAGTAGTCTTCTTTCTCTAGTTTCATAGAAGGAAAGAACTATTACTGTTCATGAGAATTTGATAGAGTCAGAGAAAAATCTCCTCAACTAAGTTACTATTTCTAGATATTAGCAAATGAAAAACCGCAGTGCAACGTATGTATTGTGCTTCACGTTTTAACTTCTCTCCACTGAGGTTTCTCACTTTCACATCCAAGAAATTTGAGCAGTGAGACTGTCCTTTTCTTCCATTGAGAAATGACTGAATCATTTGTAGCCTAAACATTTACGTTCACAGAACCAGTTCGGCTCCAGTTAAATAAACAAGCACACTAACCTTCACAAAGCTGCTCTGACACTGTGCGCTGCCACTGGGGACTCGGAAGTTGCTGTCAAAGCTGATCTCCAAGTGTTTACTTTGGTGAGTTACGACTGTCCAGGCACATCTGCTATTTTCAGGGAAATTCTGTGGCCAGTGAGGCGATCTGATTGTACCATTATCTGAATGAAATATTCCACCACAACCTGAAAAGTTTTCATGGAAAAAGTCATCAATCTGCAGGAAAACAACAATTCTAGAAACCTAAGACTGCTAGAGAAGAAACATTTCTAAATGTTGGCTCCGAGTTCATCATTCCTTATGCATGACTCATCTTTGGGGTATGTTCGCAGCAAGAACTCTCAATAAATACAAGGCACACTGAATCAAGAGGGCATTTCAGCTGTTCCTGCTTCGTTATAGTTGCGCTGAATTCCTTGCCATAAAGAAGACAGAGCTCTAGCCTGTCTCCAGACAATGGCAATATTTTTTACTTCTTTTGAGGTTGTGCAGTATGTATAGCAAGGCAATGCACCTGCAGTATTTTATTACCACTAACACATGAGAATACGACTCTATATTTATTTGTAATTTTACTCTAACATACCAGACTAGAAAAAATAATTTTGAATTGAGGAAAATTTCTCCCAATAAACATCCATAATCATTCACATTGAAATTGACTGATGGACAAAAATAAATTATAAGGGTTTAAAGAAAGAAAAATCTAGAATTATTTTCATACTCTTAAAATGACAAAGAAAAATATCAACTCGACACAAAATGAAGTTAAATTAAAGGGCATTCCCCTCATCTTTACTTTTATTTACCCCCTTGGAAACAATTTATTCATCTAAAACTCATTTATGACTTCAACAGTAGCTAGTAGTTTAAGCAAAGTTTGGATTCATTCTACAAATATCTCCATAATAACTTTCACTCTACGAGAAAGAGTTGTCCTGCACAGTATTTAGTATTTACTGAAATTCTAAAGTATCTGACATAAGTTCATGGATTTTGAGAATTTTCAAAGAGTTTATATTTTATAGGCACAAAAGCTACTCAGCTCTCTCACATTTTGACTCAGTACTCATGGACTACAGCATTTGTTCTCAATCACCAAACTCTTCAACAGCTCTCTCTCATTCGGGGGATCGCACATAAAGTGCAGCTTCATGACACAGACTGCTTAGTGTCCTGTCTTTACCTCTCTAAGTATTCTGCCTCTAAGCTCTGAATATTTTAAACCACTTGTGATTCCAACACCTGCCCCTACAATGTGAGACTCCCTGGTTGGGCCATGCTCTTTGTCCATGGAGCCTGTATCATGAAGTGCTAAGATCAAAGTTTCTGGGTCAACAGCCTTTTATTCAAATCCTTGATTAGCAATTATTAGCTGTATGTCTTCGGCACATTACCAACGCACTTAATCCTCAGTTTCTGTCCATGCAAAACACAGCAGACAGGTATTGCTATTGTGTTATCTTTCTACAGTTGCTACACAAGATAATATATAGTTAACACTATATCCAACAGAGCAGGTGCAAAATGCATGTATGGTTGGCGTTCCATATCGACAGTTCTGTATCCGGGGATTCAACCAATAGCAGATCATGGATATTTAAAAACATCCGCATCCACTGAAGAGGTACAGACTATTTTTCCTTGTCTTTATCCCCCAAACAACACAGTATGATAACTATTTCCACAGCACTTACATGGTATTAGGTATTATAAACAATTTAGATATGATTTAATACATATGAGAGAATGCACATAGGTAATATGCAAATACTATGCCGTTTTACACAGGAAATTAGAGCATCTGCTGGATTTCTGCAACCCATTTCCTGCATATTCCAAGGAATCATTGTATTTTAAGTTAGGTAAGAAAGCGTATCACTGAAAAAGTACAACCGCAGAGAAGGATTTACTTACCTGAAGTTTGAGTGCTCCATGCAGCATAAAATCCACCATTTTGCACTGACTGGTCTGAGTTAAAAATCACCGTGAGCTGGTTGGAACCAGACTGTATTGTCCCAGGGGTTGAAGTTCCACAGTACTGTCCTATAATGGGTGATTCAGGGGAGCCGCCGTTCCTGATAGTGACCGAGTCCCAGGCACAGGCTGAATGGCTTTCAATATCGAAAGAACCAAATGTAAGCTGCAGAAGAAAAAAAGAAATCCTGACGCACTCTGAGCTGTAAATGAGTTTATCTACATTCAGGGAGACAAAATGTCCACAGATATTTTTATTTTGCTTTAATTCACATAATTTGGGGTTCCTGTCTCTTCCTTAAGTCTCCTCTCCCCTTTTTCCTTATTGAAGTTTCTCTTAAAAATCTAGACAGGGGTTTCTTGTCCAGTTAGTGGAGTTATTCAGGGGACTCCAGAAGTCTCCTGGGCTAGAATGCAACTCAGATCAAGAACATGAATACACCCCCCTGGATGTGAACTTATCTTCTATGTACAGGTTCTCTTAACTGTGAAAAATATGGCATTCTTCAGTAACCATAAAGGTGTAGATACTATTATGGCTTGTGTCTAGATGTCCCCCCAAGGCCTCAGTTAGTCATGGCAGGGGACACTTTTCAGAGGTAGCTGGTTCTGAAGTGTATAGTGGATTAAGGGTGTGTGATTACTAAATCAGTCTACTGATTGGTTTGGCATAGCTCTGGCTAGGATTAAGGGGGTGAGTTCTACAACCGTGCTAGGGCAGGTAGCCTGCACAAAATATAAGGGACAGAAAGAGGGCTAGTGTGCTCTCACCTGCCTGCTTGCCGTGGACTGTTTATCCTCTGCGATGCCCCTCTGCCCTACCACCCTGCCTTGCAGCCAGCCAACTATGAACTGAAACCTCTACAAACTGTGAACTAAATAAACCTTTCTTCCTTTAAATTTGGGTGTCAGATAGTTTGTTTCAGCAATGAGAAAAGTAACTAGGGACAGATACCAAAGTATGTATTCTAGTGAGAGAATTTTAGGGAGAAACAATAATCTAATAGTAGAATCAAATGTTATTTAAATCACTTGCTTACCTAGTGGACTCTATTTCAATAACAATCTTCATTTAAAAAAACTCCTAAAAACTCACAGTGATGGTGTGTCCTACTGGGGCTTCCACTAGCCACGAACAGTGGGTTAAGCTGCTGTAAAAACCAGGATAGTTGGGGCTTGTGATCACTCCAGCCTCACCTGTCTGTATTCCACCGCAATCTGAAATCAGATTTGTAACCCTCTTCATAAGACAGAAGGAAAAACTCCACAAAGACATATTTATAGTCTGTATAAATAGACTGTATAGACTGTATTTATAGTCATCATACTTTATGACAAAATATAATAAATGAATAAAAGAAATATTAGGTAGAATAATATAAACAAAAGACCCTCAAACAATATTAACTGAACAGAATTCACACAATGATGTTAGTCTCAGGTTAGGTACAAAAGGGAAGGAAGGTAATCTGTATTAGAAATAATTAGATGTGTTGTATAACTTACAGTAAATGTGCTAGAGACAAAGTAAATAATATTGCCTTTCTTGAAAAAAAAAAAAACTAGGCCAGTGACAAGTTTTGAAAAAATGATCAGTCCATAATTAAACACTTAGTCATTTGCCAATAAGCACACACTCAAGAATCAAATTACACATAAACATAAGAGGTTGAAAAGACAATATATTTGTAAAGCACAGAATAATCTTATGTGCAACACATGTAACACTGCTTCTTGAAACTGGACTCTTTTCTTTCAAATTGACAAAACATCAACAACAACAACAAAACTAAGCTGGAAAGATGGTTGAGTGAGTAAATAAAAAGCTTACTCCTTCAACCAACCATTTGGTTATAACATAAAGAAATGTTACATAAAACCATAAACAACACATATTTTGATTCATAGCTAAACTCAATGGGGGCAAAAAGGGCTCTCCAAAATCTATCAGCAGTTAAGTGCTAAAATTTGGAGGGGCAATCTCAAACAGAAAGTGTGCCAGTGTAGGAAAATAAAGAACCAAGATGTGTGCCCTGGGGCTGGGGCGTGAGGTTCTGGCGACCAGGCAGGAAGAGAAGATATGACCTTAGACTTCCAGAAATGGAAGGGCTGGAACTAAGTCTTCTACATGAAGTGGAGAATCTAAAAGCACTGCTGGATTAGTTGAAAGGAACTGGGAAAATCTCTAAAAACCAAGGGAATCAGCAAGGAATAGTGCTACACATCTTGGGCTGAATTTTCAGTTACAAACTCTGAATGTTACAGAGGTAAAAGCAATACAAAACAGTAGCAAATAACATGCAGTAATAAGAGTAAAATGTATGTCATGACCAGGTACAGTTTATCTTGGCAGTGCAAGAATGGTTTACCCAGAGAAACACATTTCTAAAATATGAAAAAGAAGAAAAATAAGATCATCTTAACAGATGCAGAAAAATATTTGATAAAATCTTACACCCATTCCTATCTTTAAGAACATTTTTGTACATTAAGAATTAAAAGGACTTTCTTTAATCTGAAAAAGGGTATTTACTTGAAATCTAAGAGCAACCAATACGTTTAAAAATAGAATGTTGTAGACATTCACATTAAGGTCATCATCTTTGCTGTTTAATTTTGTGATAGCAACCCTAGCTAGTGAAATAAGGCAAGAAGAAGAATTGAAGTACGTAAGGGCTAAAAAAAGGAAGAAGAAGAAGAAAAGAAGAAGAAGGAGAAGAAAAGAAGAAGAAGAAAGAAGAAGGAGAAGAAGAAGTAGAAAGAAGAAGGAGAAGAAGAAGAAAGAAGAAGGAGAAGGAGAAGGAGAAGAAGAAGAAGAAAGAAGGAGAAGGAGAAGGAGAAGAAGAAGAAAGAAGAAGGAGAAGGAGAAGGAGAAGGAGAAGGAGAAGGAGAAGGAGAAGGAGAAGGAGAAGGAGAAGGAGAAGGAGAAGAAGAAGAAGAAGAAGAAGAAGAAGAAGAAGAAGAAGAAGAAGAAGAAGAAGAAGAAGAATTTTCATTTGTAGGAGACGCGCTTGTTTACCTTCAAAAACCAAAACCAAATAGAATTAAAGATAAAGTATTAAAACCACTAAGAGTATAACAAGATTATAGGATAAGATAAATGTATAAAATTATAAAATTCCTAGCTATCAACAATAAATGCTTAAAATGTAATTTGGAAAAATCTCATTGACATTACCCAAAAAACTAATCACTACCTAGAAACAAATCTCTCAAAATACTCATGATATCTTTTTGGAAAAGATTACAAAATATTGAACTATGATTTTATCACCAGAGAATGAGATCTGAATCACAGTCTTACCTGTAAAGAAATACTGTGCATGGAATCCTGTGTGTTCTTCATGTTCATTCGTGACAAAGTGTACCCACACCTGAGGATAAGGTATCACTAGGGGCACCATAGGTTTCATAGGGCCACAAAATCTCCCCAACAGGGGCCCTTCAGAATCACCTGACAAAATAATACACAAAATGCCATTACTTAGATAGCTTGGAAAAATATATTTAATGAATTCGGTAGGAAAAAAATTAAAAAGCATTGCACAGAGTCACAAAGATTCTCTGCTAAATGCATAAGAAAGAGTTCCTCCAATGGAGTAAACCAAAAAACAAAGCAAACAAACAAGCAAAAGACTCAGGAATTTTTGTTACAGACAAATCTCTACTATAGGTGGTGTTAATTCATTCCAGTTTGGGTTTTCATAATTACTTTAGCATAGCTAAACAGAGATAAACTAATTTTTAAAAACCCTTCTGTACATACCTTTCTTAGGGAGTAAAAAATGTAATACCAGCGGTGATAAAATACATCCTCGGGATAAAGGTGATAATTGCCTAAACTTTTAAGGATTTCCTCACTGTATTCAATCTACTGAAATGAAGAGAGTATTCAGCACTTGAGCCAAGAACTGTCAGATCTGAGCTGAATGTGTTTTATGAAGATTACTTTTCAAAGAAATTTGATTAATATTTATAGAGCACCCAGAGAGTTCACATCTATCTGCTATTTTTTCTGTCAGATGAATGTAACTGACCTTATAAAGCAATGAAATACAGTATTTTAACTATTTCTAAATCTGAAGAATAAAGAGAACATTGCATTTGACTGAGTGAAACTTTATATACAGCTCTTTTGCTTGGTCCTATAAGCCAGTGGTTTTAAACCAGGGAGAAAAGGTGAAGGTTTATCAGATTTTCATAGCAAATATTCTCAAACTACAAATTCCATTTCCTTCATAAGACCTTTCTAGACTCATCATCCTCAGAGAGTCAGGATGATTCTCTTGGTTGAAGTCCATAATATATGAACAAAGACTATATCATATACTCCTATCTGTGATTTCTATAATTATCCAGGAACATCTCTACCAACTAACTTTTGCTGCTTTTGGTTTTCTTTTCTGTAAATTTTTGGATAAAGTAGAATTCAGCAATCTTTGACAGCATGGGTTGTCTACAATATTATTTTCTTCTATTTATTTACATAAGTATTTATTAGGAAACAACCACGATATAAGGTCTAGTTGTAAACACAGATCCATCCCACTAATACTCATAGGGCATTTTTTTCTTCATCTGGGCACAAATGGAATTAAGGCTTTGTTTCTCCAGTTCTTTGGGATTTTATGTACTTATATAGTAGTCATTAACTCCTTTCATTGTTTGTGATCTCCAAGTGTATTAGCCAGTTTTGGTTGCTGTGACAAAATAACTGACACCTTCAGCTTAATGGAGAACTTTATTTTGGCCCTCTTGGACAAAAGCTGCAGTGGCTAGATGGTTGAGCATGGTGAAATAAATCATGGGGATCCAACTCCCAAGGAGGCTCTTCTTGAGTAGAAGCCTAGAGGCTCCTTCATAAATGAAATGTTTACACTTTTTTACTCGTGAGCCTGTGATGGGTGGGGTCTTTCTGGTTCCTGAAATGCTTTCAAAGCATCTTTCTTCTTGTCTCAGTCCAAAGCACTTAGTTTCTTTTCACTGGTGCAACTCTTTAAGCAACTCTTCTCCGTTGGTCCCGAAATTACACATGCTCCTTTTTTGGTCAAACTCCAAGTTTTTCAAATCTTTATTCTCTGATTTTTATTCTCCATTCTCACTATAAATTTGGCTAAAAGCAGTCAGCAATTCCCATGCC
Organism: Hystrix cristata; assembly: GCA_004026905.1. Classification (NCBI taxonomy): domain Eukaryota; kingdom Metazoa; phylum Chordata; class Mammalia; order Rodentia; family Hystricidae; genus Hystrix; species Hystrix cristata. The sequence goes on from PVJO010004053.1 coordinate 8,447, forward strand.
ATAGCCTGGACATTGGGCTGCCTTGAAAATTCCTCTGCCAAATCAACCAGTCAACTGCCTTGAAACAGTTTCACAAATCATTTCAGGCCATGGGAAAAATATACACAAATTCTTTGCAAAACATACCACAAATAGACTCTAGTCCATTTCCCACCACAGCCCTCATACCCAGCCGAAACCTCATGAACCTGTCCTTTACTCTCCCTATGTGTATCAGCATTCTGGTCTTCTCTGATTGTTACCCATCAATCTTTGCTTACAGTACCCAAGGCTTTCTCTAGATTGCTTCTTGAAACTTTCCCAAACTCCTCCTGCAAGTCAGCCCCAAAAGGTTTCTCAACCACATGGTCAGATATAGTCATAGCAATGACCCCACTCCTCTAGTACCAATTGTTTGTGTTAGTCAGCTTTCAGTTGCTGGGATAAAATACCTGACAATTCCAATTTAAAGAAGGAGAGACTTATTTTGGCTCACAGTTTCAAAGGTTTCAGTCTATGATTGGCTGGCTCTGAAGTAGGGAAATCATGGCAGAAAGGCATAATGGAGCAAGGCTGCTGGCTTCACAGGTATAGGAAGCTGAGACCAAAAAGAGAGCCAGAAGGGAAGGAGCTGGGGACTAGACCCAGTCCCCAAGGTCACACCTCCATGACACACCCAGAAACATTAAGAAGTGTGCTTTAGTAATCCCCAAGGTGTCATTCAAGCCCATCAAGTTGACAATCAAACTTAACCATCACACCAAGCATAAGAAAAATATTGCAAATAAATGAGAGAGTGTGTACTCACCTGCTCGAAACTCAAGGACATCAGATTGACAGTCTTGATGACTTTCCAGGGAAAAAGCCACAAAATTAATATAAATAGATGAATTTTCCTGATTTGGATTGCTGAGAGTCCATTCACAATTTAGATTTCTTAAGTAATTATTGAATCCATTATAACCAGGAGAAGTAAAGTTTCCTTCATGGGCATTTGTAAGAGACCCACCACACACTGAGAAAACAAACGGCAACAGACAAATTAATAGTAAAATTCATATTGTAACAGAAGATACCAATAATCTAGGAACAGAAAGTAAAATAACAACAGCACTATTCCTATACTGATTTGTTCTCTAGGGTTGCTGATAAAAGGCATGTAGACTATGGAAGAAATTTCTGTGAGTTGATAAAGGAAAGGTAGGCAGAAATAAAGTTCATTTATTTCCCTGTTGGTTTAGAGTAGATGGTTGAGATTTGATGAATAATCAATACCTTTAAATTTGTGTTTACTGTTCATTAATATATAATTTAGGGGGCACCTATACATGTTGGTGGTAAATTCCAGCAGCTTCTGATTAGCAATTCTCTACTTGATCCAAAAACTTAATTGGATGAGAGTATAACATGGAGTGCTGATGAATTTGCAATTTTTTCATAGTAATAAATGCCTCTTATACCAGTGAAATAATTTAGAGAGGTTTCTTAAAAATTCACGTCCCGTCCTTCTAAATTTTAAAACCTTCAGATAATAGCACCAATGTAAAGGTCAGAATATTTATAATTGGGGGTCACATCTTGCTTAATTTGAATATTCTATTTCAAATGCAAACCATTCTATTCATTTTCATTGGAAATATGTATATGGATGGATGACTAAGACATAGTAAAATGTGTCTTTGGGACAAAGTTACCTTCTAAAAGGTAGATGGTCTCTTCAAAACAAGAGAATTGACCAGGCACTGTGGATCTGAATCAAATTCTAATGGCAATGGAATTGTGCTAAGAGCTCATTTAATAGCATTTTTTAAAAGTTTGTAATTTATAACAATAGTTTTCTTTCTGAAATCAAAAAGCTTTTTCCTGCCTGGACTAGATTTTCTAATTGCTTATGTATATTTGCCGTATGCTGAGGATCCTAGGAACAATTTTAGCAATCACTAAGGAGAAAATAAAAGGCTCTTCTGCTGTTAGTCGTATCTGTGGGGCATCTGGAGGACAGCTGATTGAAAGGAGGTGTATTCACAGCATCCTACATTACCTGCATCTTCACTGGATGTGTAGGAGGCACTGAAGCCTCCATATGGCCGAGATCCATCCGTGAAAAACACGACTTTCATTGTGTTTCCTGAAGATTTTATTGCATTGCTTACATTCACACTACTACACAGTTCCTCAAGCTGAGGTGAGTTACTTCTAATGCCATTGAATATCTGTTGGAAGAATAGTTTAACCTTTAGGTGTGCAGTTTGTCATATGAATATTTCCCGGCAGATGATATTCACAGCCCAGAATGACTTCTGATTTTCACCTGAGAGGACCTGGACTAAAATTACTTAACAATGTAGGCTCCTATCCTAGTATCACAAGCCAGTATGTTACCCAGACCACATGTTGTAGGCTTAGGGTCATTTTATTAAAATGAAAATATCACAGTAATGCCCTCCTAACATGTGGTGACAGGAGAAAGACTGCTCTACACTTTGCAAGTGGAAACCATGGCCAAAATGTGAAGGTGGCGTGAATGCTACTTACACCAGAGTTCACAGAATTTAATCTTTGGTGGTTTAAAGTGTGTAATATCTTGAAAAGATATTTAAAATTCAATCTCAATATAAATATAATGGTTCTTTCATAATTAGTTATGGATTCCAAAGATTCAATTTTCTTAGTCATTTGACTTTTTAAAAAAATGAATCAGAGTATTATCGACTTCACAGTATTAAACAATAGCTCGATTTGTTTGCATAGTTATGATAATTGGCAAAGCATTTTTTTTTTTTTTTGCTGCTGTAGAAAATCAAGTGGATGTTTTAGGATGCCTGCTTTTCACAGTTCAAAAAAGATCCAGAAGAAACAATTACACAATAATACATTGATTGAGTGGTTGATATTCCTGTTTTTAGAAAGGATTTGAATGGCTCAAAATTAGAAATAATGACTAAGAGTATGACACTAAAAGGTCTGTAGAAGGAGAAAGCACTGTATTATGAAAGATGCAAGCTTTTTTATTTACTATAATCGATTATTAAATTTAGCTCTTTAGGGGTGTCTGGTTTAAAATTTCAAGACCAGACAAAAATTTTCTACCATTTGTTGAGCAGGCATAAGGTCATATTCTACTAATCGCCCACTCAGACTATCCTGGTCAGTCAGCACAGCACCCTCCCAGCCATATACTAATCTTCCACTTTCCAGACTGAGATATTAGAATATAGAGAAATGTGCAGTTCTTGGATATTGGAAGAACTAGGAATATTTGAACTAGGGTTCAAACTCTGATTTCAAACCATGAAACAAAGTATAAAAAAACTGAAAGATGACAAACATTTCAATCATACTGAAAGCAGAAATGAGCGACACATACCCAGAGTCAAAAGGGATTATAACCGACTCGAGACTAATGAGACGTGTTGGAAACCATGACCAGCGGCCTTTATCCCGGCTGTGCTGCCCTTGGTGTCAAATTACAGGGACTAAAGCTTGTGCAGTCGTCCACTGATCACCTGGACTGCTGCCTTTCGAAGCAATCGGGTGCCATTTCCATTCTGGTTCTCTAATTCCTCTTGTACCCAGAAACTACAACTCCCAGAAGACACATGAGATTTGGGACAGGTTATAAAATTTTCTATGAGCAAGAACAGTTGTGGTGGGGATTTAGCTCAGTGGTTTGATCCCCAGCACCAGAAAAAAAAAGAACAAAATCTGCCATGCATCTCATGATACTGTACATTAGATGTAGCTTTTTGTTTCCTCTGTCTGAACAGAGTCAGACAGGCAACCGGGTTTGGAGGAATTTTATGTTCAGTCCGGTTGGGTAAGGTGTTAGGCAAGCAGCCCTGCTTCACCTGCAGATCTTTAAAAGGGTTTGCTTCCTCCCGCTCCCTCTCTTTTCTTTTCCTTCCCTTCCTTCCTCCCTCCCTTCCCCTTCCTTTCTTCTTTCCCTCTTTTGTGGTAAGTGTTCAAGTAAATAGAAGGTGGGCACAAGGCAATCCACATACCCTTGTCTGGAGCAGAAGGCAGAGGAAAACACAAACATGGAGCATACACAAATATTTCAAAGAAAAGGAATGAGGACATCATAGTAAAGATTCAGAAAGAAATTACTTCCAAAAATGATTCTTTGTTATAATTTTACCTCTCCAAGAGAAAAGACCTGGAGATATGACATTCATAGGTGCCCTGCTTAAACAGCCACATCCAGCTGTCCACTGCCTCCCACGAAGCCCTTAAATTAACAACCTCAGCTGTGCGTTCAGAGCTTCCAACCGATGTTCTCATATATCATGATTAAACACAAACAGTCAATGATCATTAGACATCTAAGGAAAGACCTACTATAAAAAAGGTAGATTATAATAGATGTTAATAGGACATAGGAATTTGAAGGAAAATGACTCCCCCAAAAGCAATATAAAGCTTCAAAATTATGATTTATATATTCACATGTATAAGTATATATAAAAGTTGAATATATATATTCAATAATGATGGCTAAACAAGATAGTTTCAGGTATACAGGTTCTCAAAAAACCTATCAGTCATGCTCATTTCCCTCAGGAGTTAACAGGTGGATGTGTAACATAAAAAAGTGGAAATTAACCGAGAAAAGGAAATGCATAATATCATAAAGCCAGGAAATTCAGAGTGTTATAAAGTCATAACATGCAGGTACTGGGGATCAGTCTTGAGTAAAACAAATGCTTGCCCTCATGGAGTTTACCTTCTAGTGAAAGAAATAGGCAATAAACAAATGAACAAATAAATACAAGGCATGTCAGCTTGTGTGAAGCACAGTGAAGATGACATTGAGTTAAGAGACAGGCCAGGTGAATTTAATATGCGGCACTTTGAGAAGGCCTCCTCAAAGTGGAGGCAGAGACCTGAATAAAGGCATGAACCAGGCAGCCATGGGGAAGGGGCATTCCAGACAGAAGCAATATTAAAGGTGAAGGCCTGATGTGTGTGTGTGTGCGCGCGCGCGCGCGCGTGTGTGTGTGTGTGTGTGTGTGAAAGAGAGAGAGAGAGAGAGAGAGAGAGAGAGAGAGAGAGAGAGAGAGCACCTTCCAATGTCCAAGGAACAGAAAAGAGGTCAGGGTGCTGGATCCTAGCCAGCACAGATGAGGGGAGTTTGAAATAAGAGAGATGGGATCTGGGTGTGATCTCAGCACTCTGGGAGGCCAAGGCAGGAGGGTCACCAAGTTTGAGCCCCACCTGGGATATTTAGCAACTTAGCAAAACCCTGTCTAAGAAAAGATATGGGGGGGGCAATGTGGGGAGTGTGGAGGTCTAGTTCAGTGTGAAGGCCCTGGGTTCAATTCCCAATACTGCAAGAAACACACACACACTCACACACACAGAGGACAACAACAAAAAAGAGACAGACAGGGAAAAGAGTGAGGGGCAGCAGATACTGTTGGTTTGGGTGGGCTACCCTAAGGCTTTGGTATTTTTCTCTGAGTGAGATTAGAGAGTGTTAGAGAATTTTTAATGAAAACAAAATGATCTAATTAAGCTTTTCTTTGTGTGTGTGTGTGTGTGTGTGTGTGTTGCTGAGAATTGAACCCATGGCCTTGTATATGGTAAGCAAGTGCTCTAGCACTGAGCTACACTACAACCTTAGGGTGACCTGATTTAGATTGAAACCAGCATAATGGGCTGCTTTGATGAAAATATAGGGAGACAGCAGTGGAAGCAGAGAAAGCAGTTGGGAATTAGCAAAATAACTGAAGTGAGAGGAGATGATGGTAGTAGTGGATATGATGTGCACTTGTTAGATTCTGGATTTTTTTAAACAGATACAGCCAGTGGAACTTGTATATAGATGCAATATTGGGTATGACAGAAAGGACTCTAAAACAGACACCAAGGTTTGTGACCTGAGCAACCAGAAACTGAACCTGTTATTTTTTGAGATAACAAAGATTGCAAGAGGGGGAAATTGGGTGGAGAAATACGGTAATACTAATCTAGCTCTCCATATACATATATGCACATACCTATGTATACATACGTCTTTGCACGTATACATATTTATATATACGGAAACTGGCCCACAGTTAACAATATACTCATATTTGTCATTCGCACTCATGGGCCTCATTTGCTTTCTTTGCTGAGGGAACTTAAGAATGCTGAGCACACACCTCTGACCATCCGAGACTGGCCACCCCAAGGGCACGCCGCCCTGACCTCCCACCCAGAGTCCCTCAGTGCCTCTGACAGAGAACATAATTATGCGGGACCACTTGTCTGCTTATGACCCTTAATGCTAGGATGCGCAGTGATTCTCCTTAGCTAAGCGCTGCCTTCAGCTTCGTTTTTCTCTATGTGGTCTCTTTCACCAGATGTAATGATCACTCGCTCAAAAGCATTTATCCTACCTGTGATCCCGATGTATGTAGTGACAGTTCACTGTCACTTAAAGCAAGTTTTATAATTATTTTGGCAGTTTATGGTGACTCTGTTCCATCACTAACATTTAGAATTTGTCTGAGGTACAGTTGCGTAGATGGCAATATTCTGACCTAGTTTTCTGCGGATGATTTATGGGTCAGTAAGCTCCCTTGACCACGGAGCGCAATATCGCGCCTGTGCAGAACACTCACAGTCACACGCTCACTGCTGCAGGATGGGTGAGCGTCCAGCCGCAGGTTGTTGAAAGTCAGGGTGACCCGCCTGCCTTCCTGCACGGTGATTCTCCACTCGCACACCCGGCTGTGAGGGTTTGGGTTTGGGTAGCTGGGAGAAGTAAATGTCCCAGTAGGGCCTTGCAGATCCCCACCACACTCTGAAGGGGGAGAAAGAACAGGAAAAGTTTCCAGTCAATACAATGATTCCTCTTGTAAAGAAATTAATATTTAATTCTCCCTCTAGATGAAATTATTGCCCTGATTTATCACTATATGTTTGTGAGCACTTTTAGAGACCATTTGTATTTACTTTGTATCTCTATTAATATTTAATCTTTGCTTTCATGGACAATAATCCACTATGGAGCATTTAATTATCATCATGGCCCAAAATATATGAAAAACTATTAAATACAGTGAATTTAAGAAGGCTAAAGTAATTATTCAGGTTTCCTAGACAAGATCTTTACTTCATCTGTGTTTGTCAGGGAATTGGGGAATAGGAATTCTGCATAACCCTGGGACTAAGGGACTAGTTTTCTTAAGTTGGACATCACAGTATAATTCTTATCCCTCATTACATCTCTTTCTTTGGTAGCACTTATCACAGTGGGCATTTTCCATTTATTGGGGTGATGGGTGATTAATGTCCACCTCTCTGCTAACCGTAAGTGTCAAGAAGACAGGATTGCATTTTGTTTTCCAAACTGTCGTAACCTCAGTGCTCAGCATAGTGTCGCAGGTGATCAGTCACGGGGTTTTTAGGATGAAGCAGTGGACTCACCTCCCACACTGGAGTCAAACCGCAGCCTGAACCCTGAGGCCGTAAGTGAGCCATCCGTGATGAACCTGACGGAGGCAACATTACCAGAGGTGTCTACACTGTGAGGAATGGTGTTTCCACAGTATTTGCCCAAAAGATATCCTGTGAGGATGGAAGAACATATTCAGGTAATTGATTCTCTACTTCAGGTGTTACACACAGAGAAAGTAATAGACGACAACACACTGCCTGTGAAGAAAGGGTAACCTCTATCAAGGAAGGCAGAAAGTCATGAATAAAAGTCAACGTACTCAAATATATGAAAACATGTTTTTAAAAGTGCAGCCAACAGGGGGAAGAATATCTCAGCACAATGAGGAAGACCTGCTCAACTGGTCAAGGGAATGGGCTGACTCGACAGACTGACAAGTGTGCATCTCCTGTTACGGGGTCAGGCATCATCTTTTCCTCCCCCGTCACACAGCACCTCTCCATGACTGCGTGCGGTGCCAGGAGGAGGATGCCCTGCCGGGGCAGTGTTCTCCACTGTGACCTGCAGGCAGAGCCACAGAATGACACCTGGGGCCATGGGCATCCCTTGAAAAACAGCAGCATCCAGGGAGAGATGTGCTGGCACTGCTGGAGCTGGCGGATCTGAGCCTCTCTGCAGACAGCAGACGTACTTCTGTCTCTCTTAGAGATACAGAAACTTCAGATGCTGAATAAGTACATGTGAGCGTAAACATCCCTATAGAGAGCAGACATGTTGTACTGACCAGCGGTATGGTTTTCCCAGATCTCCACAAAGTCTTTTTCACAACCGGAAGAATTCTGAAGGTTAAAGCCTTCAAAATGGATGGTGAGGTAATGTCCTGGAAGGCCTTGGAGCTGCCACTGACAGAATAAATTATTCGGATATGGAAGGGTGGGGTAGCCAATGCTCTCAATGATGCCACTTTGTCCTGATACTGTTCCTCCACATTGGGCTGCAAAAAACAAAAAGAGCAATGTTCTCTCATAGACTTTTTTCTGACGAAACTAAAATATTTGAAAACTTTTGAGTTCCACAAGAATACGAATTGAAGTTTTAATAATTCTGAACATGTTTGGCAAGCATTTTCCTTATTATTTGAAATATACTGCTGATAAAAAGAAATAATACAAGTCCAGTCAATAATGGGAAAGGGAAGATAACTACTGAATGGTCAGTATTCTGTAACATCACATTAATTCTCTTGGGTTACTACATGAGAGTTATCAGGCGCAAGGGCATTTCATTTCAAGAACCAACTGATAGATTTTTATGGGCTGCTTAGTGTCCTGAGCTGATGATTCCAAAGACTGTCCAAACTCAGCTAGCAGTTGATCGGCGACGCCCGCCATTTGTGGTTTAGCTACCAAATAAACATTGTACTACAGTAACAGGTTTTTCAGGGTCTGGAAAATTACCATTTAATTATTTCTTGTTAGTTGGATGAATTATATACAATTGACTCAGGATATAAAATAACCAAGGGTATAGGTTATTATTACAACTAGGCTTTCTGACCTTTTGCTCAATTAAATATTTGTTTAGATCATGTTCAGATCCACAAGATACTAAATCAAATGCCACTATAACTGTATTAGAGGGAATCTTCACTACTCATATTTATTGTTCATTTTTAAAATAAGAAATCAAAACACTGAAAGAATATATTTGCTTTATATATGGTGACTGATTTGGCATTGGAGACTTGGAAAAAAGCTCTCAACTCTAGTAATGATAAGTTCAAAGTTACTACATTAAATATAGTTGTTTGAAAAAAATAGTTGTTTGTATACAAATTAGTTTTATTACTTAATATGCACATTCCATGTTGAGAGAAAGAAACAAGAATTTGTTTAGCTAGGCTTATATACAACAAAATTTAAAATATTCAAGTTTACTAAAAACAGTGTTTTAAAATGAAAGAGAAATAAGGAATTAGAAAGGATAAATGGCTTTGTGGCTTTAAACAGTTACACTTTTTACTTTATTTCTATCATTAAAATAATTCTTAATATTAGGCAGGTAAAATAAAACTCTAAAAAACAATAAAATTAGGCAGATAGGCTTATTTTAAAATGACATTTTTTAAATTTTAGTATTTTCACTGTACTACAACTTTCATATTTACTATTTTAAAATGTTGTTACCTATAGAATACTTGGCCTTGAATCCCATATGACTTGAATTGTCAGACCGGAACCTCAAATACATAAGCTCTCTTGAGGACAGCTGGCTACTGGGCAAAGACATCCCACAAAATTTGGAAAGTACTTGTGCCCTTGAATCACCTCCATCCCGCAACTCAAGATAACTGGAAAAGCAGCTAAAGTGGGGAAGAAAAGGACTCAGTTAAGTGTACAAAGCCCAGTGCTTTGACTTATTTTGATAATGAAGATTTCACCAACTTTCTTCGAGGTGCTAGTCAGTCATCACTTCTGTATCATAAGGTGTCTCACAGAGCCGGTTTAAGCTCCATGTCACTTTAAAATGCTGTGCATCTTCTAATGCAAATACAGTCTTTCATTAGTAGCTCAAAAAGACAAGTGTTACAAGTACTACATGGGAGAAAGTTCACTGGCCTCCCATATTCTGCATTAATTTTACAAATATAAAAGTCATTTTCAAATTAATCTCTGTGGATTTCAACAAAGCTAGTACTTTGTTTCACACGATCATTTGATGTTTCACAGGAGAAAGAGAATCCTTTCTTGGCAGCTCTGGGGCCAGGGCTAAGGAGAGTCTCAGCCGGAACTGTCTGTGTCCACACAGAGGAAAAGTCTTTATCTAATATTTCCCGAGAAAGCCAAACCAGCAGTTAATGTGCAGTGATTGGAAGAACAGTGTTGTGTCTCATGCCCAGAAATGCAAAATTCTTGTTTCTAGGTTTCGTATCATACATGCTTTCATGAACATCTATTATGCACTTCTGTTAAGTGAAAGACAAATCACAGGTAGTATTTTTTGGGGTTTTTTTTTGTTGTTTTTACAGATTAGATTTTTCCTTTGTCTTCAGCACTGCAAGACATCTCCTCTAGGCTGTAATCCTTTAAGGATCCTTATTAAAACAAGACTCAGAAATTCTATTGTACTTGCTTTAGTGCTGTTTCTGACACTGATGACCCCTGGTGTCACATCACATAAATTGCCATTTGTTAAACAGGTATTTTATCATCTACGGCAGTGCATATGAGGCAGGGCAAACAAATATTTATCTACCAGAGGTACTGTATTTTTCCTGTGGGAGGAAGAACATATAACATAAATCTCAGACGCCACCCTCGGTGTTGCTTAGAGGACGTGTCGAGGGTCACAAGGGACAATATCTGTGTACATAATCCACTCAGCTGATGGAAGAGTAGCTGTCAGGTGAAGTTTGGGGACTGGAGTCATTAAGCTTGTCCCTTTGTCCCTAGATTTCCTATGCAGTATGAACTGCTGAGAAAAGAAGAACAAAAATTTTCTGAGACACTACAGATACAATATACTAACTTTGGGTAGGAGAAAAATCAAAACAGAAGTGACCTACTTGGCTGTTAATTTAATATCGAATTGATCTTCAAACTGTAGCCTTATGCTCTTTCCTGGAGGCGCAGATATGATCCAGACACAATCAGCATACTGCGGATAATTGTTAGGGTAGTTGGGCGAGGTCACATATCCAGTAGAATCAGCACCGTGGATGTAGATGTTACCCCCACAGGCTATCGGGAAACACGGTTAAATCAATCTCTAGTCTAGTGAAGGAGGACACAGTGAACTGCTACTGTCATTTTTAAAGTTAACTTGTCTGTATTTCAAGTCTCACTTTCCTTTCATCTAGGATTAACTTCATGTTCTTTTTAAGAAAATAAATTCTGAATTTGCTACTGAGGAAGCTCCCAGGTGTGTTACTTTTTAATTTGCTATAACATCTATTCTTACTGAAAATTTCATTCTTCCTGAAAGCCAGTAGAATACAATACATAGAACATGCACAGAAGATCACAGAAGCACAAATACACACCCACCAGTTAGATGAACGTGTAAGTGCACTAGCAGTTATACTTGCTACTGGCCGCTCATTTCAGGGGAATGAAGCAGAGCCACGATTTCATATGTTTAAAAAACTAAACAGGTATTTGTACAACTCTATGGGTATCCACTCATTATATTTCTTTCTGATTTAGATTGAAGAGCAAGAGATCGATAACATGAGGAAATTTATTAGCCTTTTTCTTTCTGCAAGAAGATAAAAGAGGTTTTTATGTTCCTTTCTAAAAAGACCAAAGTATTGCATAAAAATACTTTCCTTTCATATACAGATACTCTCTAGATACTCTTTGGTAATTTCAGCAAATAAATGCGGCAGGAATAAACACGTTTATAGTGTCAAAGAAATTAAACCATTCAGTGACTTAGCCACACACATACTTGATCTACTAAATTCCAGCAGTGTTTATTTCCACTGTCTCTCAGCCACTTGTGGTCACATCCTTAATTTTGTCATTACCCAGAATTATCCCATCTCTGAAATCCTGAATCACAAACCCCTTTGACAGCCTTTAACCACCTTGGTCCATGTTTTTCCTTCAGGTTCCCCTTGCAAAATGTCAGTTTTGTGGTTGTTTTCAATTCAAGCCATTCAGGAAGCTGATGGTGCTGAAAATACAGCTCTCCAATCTCAGCTCCACCAAGCAATTTGCCTGTTACTTTCCATACCAAGTACAATAGCCATATGAACCTTACTACTTAAACCTTTTATTCTCCCTATTCCCTCTTGGTTCTCAGCACACTGCATGGAGTTCTATTTGAGAAAGGAAATAAATCGGATGAGAATCCCATCAATTTGTAACCCCTCATTTGTTTTAAGGTGAATAAGTTCATCGGCATCTCTGCCCTCTTCATTCCAGCACCTGTGGGTCAGGTTTCCATCCCATTCTGTCTCTTCAGAGATCTTGCTGTATTTAATTTCTCTCCTCCTGTGCTGCTAGTACCCCCACCCTTCGTCCTATATTCTTCAAGCCTGTCAAGCACACTTCTTCAGGCTTTCAATCCCCTCAGAGTTAAATACCCTAAGATTATTTTTTCAATCCTCACTTTAAATCCACAACATTTAACATGGTTGACCACATCTTCTTACTTTTCTTTCTTTTTTTTTTAAATTTTATTTTTACCAAGAACATGTAATGATCAAAGTCAACACGGTTATTTTGTACCTGTACATGATGTATCTTGGTGTTCTCCCCTCTTCCCCTCCCCTCCCTTCCATTCACACCCCTCTCTACTTGCAACCTTCTTACTTTTCACGTGTGTCCCTCAGCTTTTTAGACACCAAGCTCTTCTCTTCCTGTGGCTCTCGGGCTTTCTCGACATTGTTGGAGACTCCTTGGAATCTTTCTATAGGTTTTTCCATCTTCTCACTCTTAATAATTCCCTGTTTAATGTCCTATCTCCTCATGACTTAAACTACAACCAGGATGTTGATGATTCCCATGTATTTATAGATTTGGTCTCAGCAACTCTTCTGACCTCAGACTCACATTCCAACAGCTACCAGACCTTTCCGCTAGACATAATTCAGAGATTTCAAACTGAACATGGCTGAAAAAGGCGTTTTCTCTGGCTATCCAGAACCCACACAGGAGTAAGTGATGGTATGTTGCCTCCCCGGCTAGCGATCGAGCCACCTTATTTTTCTCCTTCATATGTTTCACCTTAGGACATATTCTATATTTTACTTATTTATTATTTGCACTTTAACACTAAAATTAAGCTCCATGAGCACATGGATTTTGTTCGTTTCTGCTTTATCCATAGGAATTAGTTCACTGTCTGTCACGTGGAAAATTCTGCATAAATGTTTGCAGATGAATGACCAGAAGCATAACAGTTACTTATGTTTCCTCCATCCCTCTTCTCCCTGTTTAATGTGACATCAAAATCCACTCGATTCTGTATCAAGAATCTTTCAGTACGTGCTCTCTTCTGCTTTCTTACTGCTGTTGCTTTAGTTCAGGAACTAATAAATGTTTTTCTGATTTACTCTTTCATCAGTTCTCTCTTTTTAGTCTTTCCCACCCCAATATATTTTTAGTGATACAGCCACACTTGTGCTCTAATCTGATGGTGGCAGGCACAATTTGGATTAAAATTATTCAGTGACTTCCCATAATCTTCTGGTTAATGTCCTTTCTCCATAGGGTTGTATTCATGGCTCTCAGCATGATGATTTCTGCCTGCTTCATCACTATATTTAACTTTTTTTCATTCTATCTTCCAGTGATAGTACATACTTCCAAAACTGAATATATTTTATCTTATAAAATGTGATGTTATACATTGTCACATCCTTCTTTTACTAACTGGCAAATCTCTATTCATCTGTCTCCTCTGAGAGCTTTCTCCAGTCTCTTTGCTAGCCAGCGTGTTTCTATGTGCTAAACTAGTTCTTCATGCACTCTGATGATTCCTCCATCTAGGACTCATTATACCACATAATTGTGCCTTTGCTCGTCTCTCCTCACTGCACTGAAACTTCTGACAGAACAAGGTGGTTTGCACAGTACGAAGCACTTCATAAAGATTTTTGGCAGTACTAGTGATTAAACCCAAGGCCTTCCTGCTAAATTACATCACTAGCCCTTTTCTATTTTTTATTTTGAGACAGGATCTTGCTGAGCTACTTAGTTTCCCGGGCTGGGTTCAAACTCGTGATTCTCTTGCCTCGGCCTCCCAGAGTGCCAGGATTACAGGCACGTGCCACCATGTCTGGCTTTATTAATGTATGGTTGATAGATTAACAAGCCAATTAATCATGTGAGAATAAAAGATTTCTATTATAAGTTCATAGAAGTCTCAGTCAAGCATAGTGAAGAGACGTCTCTGGAGAAAATAAATGTAAAATAAATATAATAAAATATAAAATAAATATAATATAAAACCAAGGGAATTTGAGGTCAAGATAATTCACACAAAAACATATGGTATAGTCTGAGAAATAGAGTGGCATGGAAGTAGAGACAAGGAAGACAAACGCTGGTTGTAGTTTGGGAAAATGGTTGAATTAGTAAGTAGGAAGAAACAAGAGTGACCATAGTGTTTGGAGCCATGTGACAATAGGTTTGAAACTGAAAGACCTTTGTTTAAATGTAACGTCAAGAGCAGTAATAAGCTTGAAGGAAGATAAGGGAGAAAGTAATGACCACAAGCATACTTGCAAGAATAGAGGGTCCGAAAAAAAAAAAAAAAAGAATAGAGGGTCCGCAAAGGAATAGAAAAAGCACAATGTTGTCAAATAAACCCTTAGTGTATCTGAATTACCACTAAATGTTGACAAAGTCGATCCTGACCACCGATGGAGAAGTAGAGTTTTACAGGGTGAGCGGGAGTCTACTCACTAGACCAAGGTACTGCTGCTCTGACGGTGCTGCGGTACTGGGTAAAGTCCAGCCCAGTCACCGCTCAGCCGCGCAGCCTAGCTTGGAGCTGGGGCGAAAAAGGAAGCTCCCAGCGAGCTGAGCGACAGTGCCGGCCGGCCTGCGGCCTGCGGCGTCTGCGCAGCTGCTGAAGCCCCACTGTGCCCCAGAGCTGCACATACTGGGAGCGGCACAAGCACGTTACTTGTCATTTTGGACCCAACTTAAACTACTGGATGATTCTTTTGTGACAGCTGGTAGAAGCTTTCTGTACTTCTTTTCCAAAATAAAGAGATGATGCTGACATTTTAATTTTCTTATTTGGGAGAATGTATAATAAAATGTCCGTTTTCACTACAACTAACGTATTTTTTTAAATGTATCGAATAATCTTGGATTAAAGTCATAAAATTATCCCCAAATCTATATTAGCTATTGGGAGAGGGCAAAGAAAAATTTATTATTGCTACTAACTTACCACTAACACCACTCCCTGTTTAAGAAGCTATGTGTATATATTTATTCAATTAAACCTTATAAAAAAGAAAGTGTCACAAAAATCAATAATTAGAGTAGAATTATACAATCATAATTAAATATAATTAAGTAAAGGTGGTTAAATAAAGATCACTGCCGTAATATAGAATAATTAAATGAGTAATAATAGAATCAGAGGATTTGGGTTCATTTAAAAGGACGCATACAAAAGATTACAAAATAAGGCGATCATAAGCCTTACAATGTTTCTATAACTAGGTTTAAATAATAATTAGACGTTTTATAATGGAAAAGTCTAAGGAATGTTTGGCATCACGATAAAATCAGTGTAGTTTGTATGCAAGAAGAATTTCACTTTGATCACTAACTAGAAAAGTCTAAACTTTTGTTTTACTGACCTGTAAAGTAGAAATAATGATACTTTCCTTAAAATGTAGCCATGTTGAGATATTTAATGTATCAGTTACAACGTAAGTGCTTTATAATAGACAGCTATTCATAATGCTATTACCTTTAGTTTGGAAAAGGAAAATTTATATTTTTTCTCAAATTCATTTAATTGAGGAAAGCCAAACAATTGCAGAAAAAGTACAAATATAATTCCCAGTAGAAATACTTACCTAAACTCTTTGCTTCATATCTAATCTTAAATCCTTGCCCTCCATTACTATTATCAGAAATAAACTGAACGAACATTTGGTTATCTGAGGTGAACAGAGTTGATGGAGGGTGACTACCACAGAAACGACCATGTCTTCCTTGGGTGCCCAAAGGTGGAGAATAGATATCTGGCCCATTTTTCAGCTGGAAAGACATATTAAAATGGCATAAACTCCTTTACGTTGTGAAAGATGGAGTGAAAAAGTCTTATCAGTTTATGATCCAAGAGAGAAAAATCAATACTTTGTTTTCTAAATGAAGTGGAGAGACAGTAATCAGAAATGGTAGCAAGTAAGACCTACCACCAAATAATCCCCCTGGTTGCAGAAAGAATCTCCACTTGGGACCTGGAAGGGCTGTTCAAAATGCACGGCGATGGTCAAACCAGGCTGGACCAGGACATGCCAGGAGCAGTTGAGGTTGGGAGGGTAGGTCTCTGGGTACTTGGGGGATGTGATGATCCCTCTGTCTGCATGCAGATATCCACCACAGCCTTCCCAAGAAGAAAGGAAGGTAGGCTATTTAAGTGTCATTGACAAATGGGTTTTTATGATTTCCTTGGGGATTTTCTTGGGGATTTTCAAAGTGTAGGCAATATAAACAAGGTCTGAGAGTAACTGGACTCCAACTATAGGAAATGACAGCAAATAATCATCAAATGAGCACATACTATGGGGTACTCAAAACGTTGCTGCTAAGATCTCAGATATAGAGGTAAGCAATAGAAAAATTATTTTCATAAATATTAGAGACAAGGAAAGCATGCAATAAACAAATACAAAATATGTTAGATAGTGAAAGAACCTGTATAGAAAATGAGGGGAGCAAAGAAAAAAGCACTATATTTTCTAGTGATGTTAGAGATGGTCACACTCTTGTGGTAGCATGTGGTAGATACCTGAATGAAATGAGGAATCACACTGGTGGCCTTGTGGGAGAAGAATACCTCAGTGGAGAAGACAGTGTAAAGACTTGGTATGTTGAGAGGTACATCATGAAAACCAGAAGAGACAAGAGAGAATGGGAGAGCCAAAAGGTGGCATGACTAGTTCATGCAGGAAGCAAAGGACTTATTCACAGTGAGAAGGGGGAGACATGGAGGCTTTGAGATGCAGAGTGGTATCATCTGATTTAAATTATAAAATGCTCACTGTCTGCAGTGAGCACAGAGTGAGAGGCAGAGAAAAGCAGAAGCCGAAGATCCAATAAGGACAGGATTGTCTGCATCTAAGAGGAGATCATAGAGGCCTGGACAAGGACAGTAACAGGAGACATGGAGAAAAGTGATCAGAACCTAGACGTATTGTAAGGTAGAACCACTGGGATTTGTGGATGGTTAGGACATAGGGTTTGAGAAAAAAAGAATCAAGAATGACATCAAGATATTTAGCTTCAACAGCTAGAAGAACGTACTTTCCATTTACTAAGATTTCGAAGAATGTGGAATGGGCAAGTGTGTGGGGGTAAGAAAAGTAGGAGTAAAAAGTTCAGTCTTTACACATTAAGTTTGAAATGCTTCCTAGAATGCAACTATCAACCATGTATATATTCATACACACATATACATACATATATACATATACTATATACATATATACACACATATATGTACACACACATTCGTTGCAATGGTCTACATTCCTACATATATATGTAGATATGTATGTTATGTACGAAAAGAGCTGACATGCACACATACCAACATATGAGAGAACGTGATGGGGTGAGTTCAGGAGTGCAGGGAAGGGGATAGAGAGAGCAAGCGTTCATCTGTGAGTCGTCAGGAACAACACAGCTCATCAGCCAGAGAGAGGAAAGGTCACACAGCTAGTGGAAAGTTATCATAGATCTGCCTAATTCCAGAGCCCATTTTCTTAAATCACTATACACCCTGCTTCCCTTCAGTCAAAGGAAGATAATTTTTTTTCAACTGTTCCATGTTTTATAATAGTCATCTATAACAATAAAAAATATGAGATCTATTTTTCACATTATATTGAGAATCTACTTGAAAATTATGTCTTTCATACATTAAAGTCTTTCAGTAGTGCATGTAATATTTCAATCTAGTTTGGATTCAAAATTAGACCTCACATTGTCAAGTTTTGACAGGTGACATACAACATGTGATAGACCTCACATATCATACATATTCTCTGACTCATCAAATTCATATTTCAAGAGCAAGAAAGTCTTCCCGCCAATCCTCATGTGGATGATTTCAACCAAGGCATTCGTGAAGATATCTTACGTAATGTGTTTACTGGTTATTTCGTGTAATGAAGAATAATTGACTTATTGCTCCTTTGATATGTTTCAGATATCTGTTCTCTTGTAGTTACAGCCCTCAGCTAGGATGAGAAATTATTCTTGTGCCTACCATGAGCACAACTCCTTGAGGGTGAGATGCCCCACTCAGAGACCTGAGGCAAGAGACCCTCTGTGCTACTTAGCTACAGTGCTTTGTATCAGGATTCAGTACTCGACACAGGATAGGCAGCCAGAAGTGGCAGAGACCTGTGCCCTGTGGCTTATAATCTGTATCCTGGCATGGAAAAATGAGCGGAGTCTATTAGGGAATAAGAAAAGAGAGAAGAGAAAAGAGAAGAAGGAGGGGAGGGGAGGGGAGGGAAGGGGGGGATTCTTCTGAACACATTACTCTTGTGAAAGGATGCATTGAAGCCTGGCCTGGTAATGCTGAAGTCAGAGGAGAAGCGAATGAACATATACTCTCCAGTAGACCGGATGGGCCCAGGGATCTCTCTGCCACAGAGAACTGCTAGTTGCGGGGCCATGTTGTTATCTCCTGTGACCAAGAAAGGAAAATGTCAACATGAAAATACCATGTCTTAAGAACCTACTCCACCGTCATTTGCAGCCCAGCCAAAGTAGAGCACACATTTTTCTATGAACATTGGGGCTCCTAGGAGACAAGGGGCTTCTCACAAAGAACACACAGGGTTGTCTCCTTCTGGCTTCCGGATTGCCATGGGGCTGCTGCACTTTTCTTTACCCTTTTCCATAAAGACTTCTTGGACAGTTCCCGGGGTCTTTCTAAAAACTGGCTGCTAGTTCTTCCTGGCACTAAAACTCAGAGTACATGAGACTGGGAAGAGATCAAGGCCATGAGTGACGCGCGTATGTGTTAATTAGAGACTCTGACCTCGGTTATTCTGAATGCTGAAGGTCAAGTATCTAAAGGAGAGAAGAAGGTGGTTTTTAACCCTCAGCTTCTATACTAACAGTAAGAGATCATTCACTAAGAAGAGTGTAGCTGTTATATGGTCCTTTCTTCAGCTCACTGGGAGTTGTAAAAATTTTCATTTTTTGTATTTTGTTTGTTGTATCATAAAAAGAACACACTTTGTGGAGGATGCAGAAAGACAGTTCCAACAAACGCGTCTTCCAGAGACACCTAGGAGAACCAGGTCATCCCACAGACTTCCTTCCTTTCTCTTTTCTTGGCCATGTTTCCATCAAAGCCACCGTTTCCACCAAGACCAGAATGGAGAAAAGGGGATCACAGTGGATTTGGATTCCTTGGCTCAGAAAATACCTGCTTTCGCTAACACAGAAAATTAATAAATTTCAACTTACAAAAAAGAAAAATAGAATTTGAGAAATGAGGAAATTTGCCTTTTTAAACAGTTGACAAAATGGCTTCTTTTAAACACGGACCGCTACTTAAAACTCACTCATCATTAACTGCAGAAAACAGGTTATTTTCTATTTCTGTGACTGTGACTGTTATGGCACAGTTCTAAGTATAAATATTTTCAAGATGCTTGCAGAGGTGTTCTTTGGAGCGTTTCTCAACTCCAGAGACTGTTGAGTATTTTTAAACAATTCAAGTTATTCAAAGTTTACCCGTAAACCCCTTTTGAACTTATCTTCATTACGCTATTTTGCTACATATTTTATCCACTACTATTTTTTGAAGTACTCTCTACTAGTCTGTAGTACAAAATTTTGAAGTTTGTCATTGTTGCTGTTGTTTTGAGGTGCAGGGGACTGAACCGAGGGCCTTTGCACTGAGCTACGCCCCCAGTGCTTCCCAACACTTTCTGAGACAGAAAGTGGTTAAATTGCTGAACTGCCCAGGCTGGACTAGGACTTGCCATCCTCTTGCCTCAGCCTCCCACAGGGCTGGGATTACACATCACCACCAACTGAAGTATTTTTTTTTAATGTCATTATTTCACAAGTACATATTTTATCCCTCCATGATACTGGATAGGACCTACTGACTTTGTTTTATTTTCTAAACTTCTCTGGCACTCAGACTGTTCAGTGAATCAATGCTTAGTTCTAAATAATTACTTGTTGATTAACCAGTTGATTAGTTGGTAGACAACCCAATAACTACGAGATGGTTTGTTTCTTGCTCTCCAGTCTTCATACTGAATGCTTAGGTATTTCTAGGAACCGTTAGGTTCTCAACATATAGACTGCAGAAGGAATGATCTTTAAAAAGAGGGGTAAGTCAAAGAACTGTGATGCCCAGGGCTAGAAGGTAACTTGGTAAATCTCTGGTCCACCCTACTCATTTTAAAGACGTGGAAACTGCCACTAAGATCATGAAAGCTTGCTATTTATTAGGCAATTTCTACACACCATTTCAAGTGCTTTACACTTAATCTCTGGTTTTAATCACCAGAATAACATTATCAGGTAGACATTATCATCACTATCATTTTGCACATAAGAAAATGGAATCTTTTTTTTTTTAATTTTTCTATCCTTTTTTTTTTAAACTTTTTTCATGGAATCTCAGTTTAGAGGAATCTTTGGTATGCAACATATGTTGGTGCTTGATTGGACAGAGACTGACTCAGTTTCAAAGCTTAGCAACTCTGGAAAATGGACAAGCAGGTGGTAGCGACTCAGTTCTGACCTGAGTGCTGTAGGACCCTCTCTGGGTGACCCAGGAATGTTCAAAGCCACCCTACCACCAAGGGCCTTGGTGGGGATGGAACTCAGGGCCTTGTGCTTGCTAGGCAAGCTCTCTTCCACTTGAGCTAAATCCCCAACCCCTGATACCTATTTTTTGAATGAGTAAATAAGAATATAGGAAAGAATGAACCTAATTGGATATCTCTCATGTTTGTGAGTAGAAAGTAATCTATATGGAGAGGTGATACCACCAACCTAAAATATCCTGATTGTTTTGACATAGACATCAATTTGCTGAGCTCTTTGAAGTTATTCTGTGAACGAGCAAGGGCACTAATAAGATCTCTCTTAGAAGCGTCTATCTGTGTAATTAGAGATCAAAACTATTCTGAATTCTGCATCTGCAAAATCCTTAGACTTCTGCTACACATGTTGGCAGTAACTACTTTCCCTGATACTCACAAAGAACCCATGGAGTAGGTATCCGTCTGTCTTTCACAGACAATAGAACAGTCATGGAGCATCTAACAACTTGTGCAAGGTCACATATAAGAAGATAGAGACTTCTCTCTAGCGTCTACGCTTCCAACAGAAGCTACTGACAGAACAAAGAGCAACTGAACAGAATGTATTTTTTAAAGAACATCCATAATTTACAAGGAGTGGCCAAAATATATGACGAAAATTTAAACTAAAAAACATACTACAGAGTACAATGATTGCTATTAATCTCCCCTGAAAATATGCCCCTTCACTTGGAACATACTTATCGGATTGTTCATGCCATCTTCTGAAACAGTTGTGTAAGTGCTCTTTTGTGAGTATCTTTACAAGGTATGATAAAAAATATACCCAGTGGAAAGGAGGCTTATAAATACATTAGGATGTGTTTGCATTCACCTTATCCACTTAACCTGGCACCATAACATGCAACTTCTGGCACTTCCACAGTGTCGAAATGGCCATGAAGGTAAACACTTTGAATCAGTTCAGGAAATCAAAGCAGTCACAGCGGCACAGCTAAGAACATTTGTGACAGAGGACTTCCAGAACTGCTTCAGAAAGTGCCAAGAACTATGGGATAAGTGTGTTCAAAGTGAGGGGGAATATTTTTGAGGGGTATTCATGGCAATGTGCCTTTTATTGTAATAAATTTTAAAATTTTTTCGGATAGTCACCTTATTTTTTGATCACACTGATGCAATTACCTGCTGAGGACCGTTTTTAAGGCTTCTACTAAATCCTGAACACTCAGAATATATATGCAATGACATATCCATTTCATTACATAAAATCTTATCTTAAGATCAGAAAAGACAAAAGTTCTGGGGCAATCAGTGTGCTGATACCTGATGGCTGACAGAAAAAGAGAGAAAGTTAGTGTCTCTCATCATGTTTGCACGATTGGTTTGAGTCTCTGCTCAGTACCCAGCCTCTGTAGATGGAAAATAAGCATCCTCACCAGCTGATTTTTCTTACTTGGGGTCAGGCAGTCTAAGAATGATGGACTTATGGAGACAAGATTTTTCGTATCAATAAACAAACTGTGGGCCAAATGCAAATACATCTCTGCTTTTAGTGAGAATCTGCAGATATGGAAGACGCAGCCTTCCTGTCATTGTCCTTCATTCCAGCCATGTCAACTGAGAAGCACACTTCTGTACACGATGCATGTGAGCATCATCCAGGACCCTGGTCACCATGAACAGCACCCTGCCCATGTACAGAGGAAAATGGGGAGAAATACTACCTCTTAGTACTACCCACCCACAGAATCGGGGGACAAGAAGAAATGAATACACTTCATTAGGATCTTAAAGCTATAGATACTAAATATCAATATGCATCCCCAAGACCTCTCAGTTTAAAAAAAATTGGCACAATTTGGAAATTTAGATCATTGCCTCCTACTTAGGCCTCTCAAAAAGCTTTTGCTTTCTCTTAGGGATATTCTGGTATTCTTGGCATTTTGTGACAGGCAATTTAATATTTGTCTTATATTCTCCAGAAATTGAAGCTATTTTCAGTATTCAGTGGCTCCATTGACCAAAGTATCTATAAAATTCCATACAAAATTGATGGAAGCAATAAGCAAGTATGATGATAATTAAATATAACTGTGCGTCAGAATTAAAAATCAGTATTTTTAAAAATGTTTCTAACCGTCTCTTATCACAAGACTGTCGTAGTTACACGTCTGGTGAGATTCAATGTCCATTGAGAGAATGCTGAGTTCCACAGTAGAATCAGGAGCCTGGATGAGCCATGTACACTCCATCCTATTACTGTAGCTCCCAGGCCAGCCCGGGGAAAAAAGAAAGACAGGCGTGTCTCCTGTCCTCAGGAACCCACCACAAGCACCTACAGAAAGAAAAGCAACATCTTTGAAATAAATCCAGTGGAAAAGCAACCAGTATGTTTTCAGTTTAAAGTGATAGCCCCATGTTTTAAAAAAATAGAAACAACTTTCTCAAATAAATCAATAATTATTGTATTAAACTTACTGATTGACGCGGCCATGATTTCTGAAGTTTATCTTTTGTGTAAGAAAAATGCATTATGTTATTTTATCATAATTTTGCAATACAACTTATAATTGAATGCTTATTATCTATTAAGCATAAATAACACATGTAAAGGGTTCTCCCCCGTCTGAGCTAGAATTACACTCATGCTTCACATACTTTCTTGATAGAGCTATTCATTGTGTTATTTATGTCTAGGTAATTTTGAAATCATTCTTATAAGCTGAAAAATTCAAAAAACATAAGAAAAATTGCAGCATCTATTTTTAGATACATATTTAATACAGGTACTCCTCATTTAGCAACAGAGTTCCATTCCTGTGACAAAGTCATTAAATGAATTGGTTGCTAAGTGAGGAATTGTATATAGTATGTACCTTACAATATTCAGAACAAAGAAATGGTCAAAGGAAACTCCAACTTGATGACTTTGCTTTTATATGCATAAGTCTTTCATGCAGTACTGTAATGTATAACAGAAAATACAACTACGGTACTGTACTGTACAGTAAATCAGCAAAAATTGAAGCAGTGTATAAACAAGGTTCACTGTACAAAAAAGACATTGAGGCTCTATAAACAAGATGTACCGGACTATATGAAAAAAGTGACAGCCTGTAAATCTAAGTGGTGGGTCGTAAGTCCAAACAAAGCACCCTGGTGGCAACGGTCATTAAACAGATAGGTTGGTAAACAAGGAATATCTGCACACAGCCATACTGCACTACAACACGTACACTAGAAAATTTTCCTTTTTAAGCTGTATGCTTCTATTATTTTTACTTTATTCCAAAAAATCCTGTAAACACTTCCACTAGCTAATTTGAGAGCATGTTCACCCTTCTGAGTAGAAACCTTAAATGTTGTTTCTGTCTCCATAACTGGCCTATCAACATCCAGGTTCATCCATACTGTTGTCTGTATCAGTGTCCTTCACTTCACTTTAAAGGGCAAATTCTTTTCCATTGTATGGATGTATCAAAATCAGTTTCTCCATTTATCAGTTAATAGATACTTGGGTTGTTTCCCTTCTTTTCTTTATTTTGTATGTGTAATACCTGTAAGAATGTTCATGTACACACTTTTGTGTGGATCTGTTTTCAGTTCTCTTGGGTATTACTAAGAGAGGAATTGCTGAATAATAAGGTACATCTGTTTACAGTTCTGAAGGCTGACTACGGTTTTACAAAGTGGCTAGATCATTTTACATTCCTACCAGCAGTGCAGAAGGATTTCAATTTTTCTGTATCCTCACCAAAATTTGTTACCGTGTGTCCTAGTAAGCAGGACATACATTATTTTTCTAGACTAACATGTTGCTTATTATTTATTTTATGTTCTCAAGTTATTTTCTCAGTTGTTGCTCTGACAATTATAATTAATTTAATTTAAAAAACAGTTTGGATTAATATTAACAATTTGAATTGTTTACAAAATTTTGCTATAATATAATACAGGTTAAGTATCACTTATCCAAAATTCCTGGGACCGGAATTATTTCAGATTTTACAGTTATTTGGATTTTGGAATATTTACAAAGATTTCACTAGCTGACCATGCCCAAAATGAAGATATAAAACCTGCAATCTGAAGCTTTTTGAGGGTTTGGTTGATTCTCAAAAATTTGGGATTTCAGAGCATTTCAGACGTCAGATTTTTCAGATTACAGATATTTATCCTCCGTAACCCTACTCCTACCTCCCTCACCCTCTGTATAATTGTCATCAAATTTGATCTTTAAATATAAGCCCAGTGACATAGTTTTATAATTGTATTGGTTTACACAATGATCTTTTTAAATCTTATGGTAGAAAGAAAAGAGTTACAAACAAAAATACATTTATACTGTCTTTTATATTTATGTACATAATCAACTTTGAAATTTCTAGTTGATTCTTTAAAAATATTTTCCTATCACTTTTCAATAATCTACATTTGATGAGACATTATTTTCTTATTTTCCCTTAATTCTTTAGACACTATTTTCTTCAGTTCTTTACCATATTTATAGTATCTAATTTAAAATCTTTGTTAATAAAGTCCAATATCCAGAGTTCCTCTGGGTCAGTTTTTTTAAAAAATTGCTTCTTTTCCTTTGTAGGGGCCAAACCTCTTGGATTCTTTGAATGTCTTGTTATTTTCTGTTGAATATTGGACATTTTAAATAATAATGGCAACTTTGGAAATCAGCATCTTCCAAGGTCTCCCATTATTGCCTATTGTTTGTTCACATTTCTGCCTTAACTTTCACTTCCTACTTTCACAGTGACTCAAGACCACACCAGGAGAGAAATTAGAGCCCTGGTGGGTCTTTTCTCGGGCTTATGCCTAGCTACATACATGTATGTGACCTTTTAGAGTCTCACAAATATATCAGAGCTTTCTAAGTCTCCACATGGACATCTCACTCCCCAGTTCTTCCTTTCATGCTTTTGGTCAGTTGCTTGTCAGCTGTAACTGGTATCAGTGCCCCTTAAACAGGGATGTTTAAGCAGAGCGAGCTCTTAGGTCAAATAAAGACAAGACGTGAGAACGCAGTTTTGCAGCAAGCTGCTAGGCAAATGGAATAACGCAACCCCTTGAAGACAGGAAGTATTCTCGAGGTCAGTCCTGCCCTACTCTGCCCCCATGGTTGCCTAGCTGCTCAGCTGCTGGCTTTTACAGGCACCTTGGTTGTGGACCACTGCAAAGCTACTCCAAACCTAGGAGGAAGGGGGGCTACAAAACATCACTGACTCTTCTCACCAAGAGTCTGCTATTTTCTTGAATAAATACACCTCAGCTTGGTTAATTTGTAGAGGTCTCAAAAGGGTGATTTTGCCAATTTTACTGGTGTTCTCATCACTTTTATGGAGGAATCATTTTCAGAGGTATGTACATCATGATACACCAGAAGTTTGTGACTCTTACTTTACTGTTGTCCTTGACAGATATTATTACATTAAATATGTGTATATGTAACGTTAATATGTTTGATATGTTAATATATTTGATATGTTATTATATTTGAAAATACCAAGCTTTATTAGTTCTAATAAAAATCTCAGTGTGTGGTATTCTCACAAAATAAAATGTAGAGAAAAAATAGTTCTGTTAGTTGATCCTTAAGTAAGTACTCGTGTGTGTGTGTGTGTGTGTGTGTGTGTGTGTGTGCCCGTACTAATGTGGTATTTGCAAATCAAATTTTCAGAGATCTCTTAAATTGTCTCTAGAAATTTTACATAGAATATTTTATGGATATCAAACATTTGGTTTATATGAAAAGTATAATGAGAAACCTGCATAATACAACATTTTTACACCATGTAACATTTACAAATTTAAGAAGACATCTGAACATATGGAGGAAGGAGTATGGGGTTCTGTCCATTCTTATTTGTGTATTTGTGAGTGAGCCCTTTCAAGTAATGGCCTATATGTATTAGACCTGAAAAGCATTTCCATTATTACCAGACACACCTGCAGCAATGGTAGGTAAAGGTCCACCAGGACTGTCCACTGCAAACCACTCCAGAAGAAATCCTTTCCCTGAGCCTGAAGAGTCAGACAAGAACTGAAATGTCAAAGAATTTCCTACGGAGCTAAAAGACTGAGGTTGGGTACCACAGTAAGCTCCAATCAGGCGAGAATGGATGCCAAGCCCATCATAAATCTGCGTGTAAAAAAGACATAATAGACCACTGTTAATAGACAACTATCTCTATTTTTCACCCTAAAAAAAGAACATTTAAAAGATGACTTATATTATTACAATTTTACCATAATACAAATAAACAAGTAAATATTTTACTTCAGTTTAAAACAAAAAGGGTCATTAAATATAAAATATTATGGCAAATAATTTAAGGTATTTCAAAACATTTATAGCTTTGCTGCAGAATTATATTAAGCCTCTCTAGGATAGAGCATATTGAATGATTTACAGTAAAATTTGTGGGTGGAAAAACAGAAACTTGGGTAGTTACACAACAATATTTAATAAAAATGCTTTGGCGAATCAAAGGGAGGAATTAAGAGGAAAAAAAGAAAACAACAAGGAATAGAACAGGTTTAATGAGAGAAAGTGGACATCCCAAAAGAGTTCACATCTCCATAGAAGGAAAGAATAATTAATACCATGAGAGAATGACAGCTTACAGCAGTCAGCACATTCAAAACACTCAATAAACTGCTTTCATTTGGTTTAAAATATTGAATTACATATTTAGGGATTTATTTTGTGATACTTTCCAAATAACTGGCAACAATTTCATTGCAATATGTATTATAAAATCCTCTACTAAGCTTCATTTTCTAAAATTGTGTAACAATTATTTTTGTATTGCCCACTTATCAGGTCATATCAAAGGCACTGAGCATACAACATGTGCAAGATGGAGTCCTGACCTTCAGAGATTAGATAACATTTCTGGAATAGATATAGTCTGCAATGTTTGGATGACAATGATCACCATAATTTTTATATTTATTCATTCTTACATGGCCCTGTAAATTTGTAATACTTAAGCATGGAAACAAACAGGATAATTGGATACAAGACAGAATAAATACTTAATTAGGACATGCATGCATGCTTAGCCCAATAAATAAAGTACAGTAATGATGAAAATATCTTTCAGCACACTACAGAAAACAACAGACGATTCTGGAATTACCTTTGTATAAGTAATGAACAGGCGTAATCATGGTTTAGGGCAGACTATCCATCCCATAGATTTTTCAATTGCTTGAATAGGGATTAATTTGGATTTGTAATTTATCAAAATTTATAAACACATGATTCAGATGGAAACTCACCTTTAATTTGTCATAATAGCAGTTATATACTGATTCAATGTCCATTTCCAAGACTCTACCATGGATAGTTTGAGATGTATTCACATTTACTATCCATTTGTAATTGGAGTGAGGTGGGTAGTTTGCAGGCCAGAAAGGAGAGGCAATTTTCCCATGAGTTCCCACAATATTATCACTGCCAAATACTAGGAGGGAAAACAGAGTAGTAAATCAGACCTACTTAGAATAGCCTTCTAATCAAATTAAAAAAAAAAAAACCTAAAACACAAAAGGCAAGTCAGGTTAAAAAGGATGGACTTTTAAAGGACTGTGATTTCTTTTCTGACTACCGAAAGAAATATCTCTTCCCTTTAGGTCTCCAGGCAATCTATTAATTCCTTGGAGAAGGTCGTCTTTCTGAATGGAATCCCGTCTCCTTAGCAGGTTGCATAGTATGAAAAGAGGTGACAATTTCCCATGTGAAAAGGGTTTCCTAGACCCCAGGGAACATGGGAAAGCGGGGGAAGGGGGTATCATCTCCATTCTCTAATTTTGTTTTATCTATTTTACCTTGTTTTACAAAAGAAAGGAAATATTTCTGCTTAAATTCTAAATGATAAGAGAAACTGAACATACAGAACAGCCAACAATGGAAAACTTGAGTTAAAAAACAAAAATAGGGTTGAGGGTCTAAGTCAGTGGTAGAGGGCTTGGCTGGCATGCTTGAGGCCCTGGGTTTGATCCCCAGCACTACAATCAATCAATTAATCAATCAATCAATAGTTAACACTTTATCTCTGTTGGGAAAACATTCTGTTAGTTATTATATCTGAGCACTTAAGTCAATCCCAAAGTAATATAAAAGATCTTTGAGAATATAGTTTATAGGATCAAATGAAACACATTTGATAGAAATATACCATGCCAGAGGTGTATCAGAAGGCTCTGTAGCATAGTATCATGAAAAAAATTAAATATTAGGCAAAACTAGAGCTTAACAAATATTAGAAGCACTGAGAATGTTCTCATTTGCTCTTAATGAGCCAGTCATATATAATTTAGTTTTTCTAATCCATAATAACATAATTCCACATAGAAAATATGGAAGAAGAGCATAGA
This sequence comes from Hystrix cristata, assembly GCA_004026905.1. Lineage (NCBI taxonomy): Eukaryota > Metazoa > Chordata > Mammalia > Rodentia > Hystricidae > Hystrix > Hystrix cristata. The sequence continues at coordinate 37,717 of PVJO010004053.1, forward strand.
CTTTAAGAGTGTTCTTGGGGTTGGGGACTTAGCTCAGTGGTTAGAGTGGTTGCCTAGCAAGCACAAGGCCCTGAGTTCAATCCCCAGCACCACCACTCCCCTGCAAAAAAAAAAAAAAAAAGAGTGTTCTTTCTTAATGTATTCTGAAAATTTTATTATCATTTCTAGTTTGTAGGACATATTTTGGGAAGCCATCACTAAAACAGAACTGACTTACTCATAGCGAATGTGGCCTGGAAGCCTAGGCTATTATTTGAGCCATCGGAGACAAATCTGATCCACAGAAGATGCTCTGTAACCGATGTATAATTGTGGGGTAGGGAGGTTCCACAGTATCTTCCCACCAAGTGACCGGTAGCATTCCCTTCTCGGATCTCCACAAAATCTTTGCTACAGTTCTGAGAGTTCTCCAACTGGAAAGATCTGATTTGGAAAGAAAAAAAAAAAGGGTTAACAGGGATAAACCTGATAGAATAAACTGCGGGCTTCGGATTATCCTGGATCATATACCTGACTAACCTGTTGGCTTTTTAAAAACATTCTTTAACTCTGATTCCAGATTCTTTAGGTATGCCAAAAAAATCTTTCCCTCAAATTTGTCGAAATGCCTAGTCAAGAGATTCAAAGAATGTATCAAATGCCTAGTCAAGAGATTCAAAGAAAACTTTCAAGAAGTTTTCTTCCGGGGAAAGGGAACAAGGGAAGGGGAAAGGAAAAGAGGGACAAGAGAAATAAGAAATGGAAGGAAAAAATGAAATGAAGCTTTTGTAAATAGGGAGGGAGGAGGGGGTGAGGGGAGGGGAATGGGAAAAAAAGAAGCAACAAGTATACCATGTACAGGTACAAATCCGCTATGATGAATGTTATCACTATGTACATCTAAAATGTACCATTAAAATAAAAAAAAGAAGTTTTCTTCTTTGTGGGATAGATTGGGCAAGAATACAGAAAAAAAATAGAAGTCAGGATATGAGTGTAATCAAAGCTATAAAGCAGGGGCTGGGAGTGTAGCTCAGTGGTAGAGCGCATGCTCAGCTTAGCGTGCACAAGGCCCTGGGTACAATTACCAGAATCAAACAAATAAATATAAGGGTGTGAAAATTTTGAGCAGATGCATATCTGAATGTGGGGTTCAGTAATAATTTGGAGAGATTTTTGAGATGGAAATGTAAACATTAGTTTGTTATGGAGTATAGATGGTTGGCAGAGCATGCATACCCTCAGAGACACACATGCAGAAAAGGGTGAGGCTCAGTGTGGAACCTGTGGGATATCTGGTTTGGTTAGTATCATGAAACCATTAAAAGATAGATACAATTGGAGCAGTATGATAGGATAATTTGGGTATAGGTAAGTGCCATAGCAAGGAATGTGTACTTGATTTCTGGAAAAGCAGAAACATTATGAGATTTACAATAATATAGGATAGTGTACAAATATGACCTCTTCAACTTGTCTCATACTCTGCAATTGTGATATGATGGGAGTTGGGAAAACAGTCACCTTATGATTTTCATAAGAAACATGGACACTGTCTGGAACACATAGATGCTAAATCAGTGTCTTTTAAAACTTTTTCTGACTGTTTAAGGACTTGGAGGTAATCAAGACAATGTGGTGTTAATGTAAGGGTAGACGAACAGATGAGTGAAACAGAAAAGAAAGTCCCCACAGATATACAATGAATTCAATGCAATGTAAGGTGGCAAGAGAATTCAATGAGGAAAATGGTGCCTCAAGAACTGGGATGAGGAGAGGAGAGGACGATGGAGAGAGAGAGAGAGAGAAAGAGAGAGACAGATTTTCAGTTCCTGTCTCTCTTCATATACAGGAACTAGTATTTCTTATAGATGTAAACATGAAGGCAGAACCACAAAACTCTTAGAAGAAAACAAAAGACTATTGTTGCGACCTTAGCATAGGCAAATATTTCTTGATAAAATGCAAAAAGCATTAGCCATAAGATAAACAGTTAATAAGTTTGACTTCATAAAGATTTTCTTCTCATTAAGAATGTGAAGAAGAAAATGAATAGGCAACTCACAGACTGGAGTATGTTAAGAGGTGAGAACTGCAAAGCATATATCTAACAAGGGACTCAGAGCTGGAATATAAAAGGAATTTCCTCAAATAAAAAATGAAAACAAGTTTAAAATGGACAAATGATTTGAAATAAAGGAAAGTGAATGACCAATGAGAATGTGAAAAGTATGAGATTAGTCATCAGAGAAATTCATATTAAGCACCACAATAAGACATTATTTCACATCCGTCAGAATGGCTAAAATTAAAAAAAGACTGACAAGATCCCATGTTGGCAAGCATGTACAGCAACAGGAAGTCTCATATGTTCTTACTGAACTGTGTACTGATACAATTGCTTCAAATAATTATTTGGCAGTTTCTTATAAAATCAAACACATACTGAATTAACCCAGAAATTCCACTCATAGGTATTTATCCAAGAAAACTAAAAGCATATGACAATGCTAGTATCTTGAATACAAAATAACTCTTGCAATTCAAAAAAAGGACAAATAACCCAATTAAAATGGCAAAAGCACTGAAAAGATATTTCTCCAAAGAAAATTTATGAATAAACAGGAAGAATGTGAAAAGATGCTCAACATTATTAGTTGTTAGGCAACTAATGTGTATGAAAACTACAATGAGCTAACACTTCACACCCACTGAGATGGATACTACAAAAGAAAAGAAGCATTGAAAACTGGAACTCTTTCTTGTGCATTAGTGATGGGAATATAAGCTGTGGCGGTTCCTCCTAATTTTGAGCGCAAAATTACCATATGATTCAGCAATTCCACTTCTGGAAATAGACCCCAAAGAATTAAAAGTGTAGGCTCAAACAGATATGTGTACACTGACAGTCATGGCAGCATAAATCATAATAACCAACAGGTGAAAACAACTCAAATGTGCATCGACAGACAGGTGGATGAAGAAAATGTAACACGCACACACGCACAAATCATTATTCATCCTTAAGAAAGACTTGAACTCTGACACTTGCTACAACATGGATGAACCTTGACAATATTATGCTAAGTGAAATAAACCAGCACACAAGGACCCATATTGTATGATTCTACTTTGAAACCCAGAGAAGGCAAGTGCATAGAGACAGAAAGTATAACTGAGGTTACCAAGAATAAGGGGACAGAAAAATGGAGATCTACTGTTTAATGCGTGGAGAGTTTCCATTGTAATGATGAAAAAGTTGTGGAAATGAACAGCAGTGATGATTGTATAACATAGTAAATGCACTTAATGCCCTGAACTGTACATATAAAAATGGCTAAAATGGTAAATTCTATGTTATGCATATTTTACCATAAAAACCTGTGGAATTTGGAGTGATAAAATTAAAGAGTTAGGGTCTGACTCGAGACATTGACCTTGCAGTTAATATTACCACAGTAATGACGAGGAACAGCAGAAAATATTTTTATAATATACTGAACTTAATTAACGAAAATGGAGCTATCTGTTGGGGGTAACACGCAGGTTTGGACTTTAGAATAGACCCTGGAGCTGAACTGTCACATCACCTGTACATAAGTTATCACTGGGTATCCATGAGGGAATGGTTCCTGGGCCCTCATAGATGTCAAAATCTGCAGACAATGAAGTCCTTTACATAAAATGACATACTATTTTCTTATAATATATACACATCCTCCTGTATACTTTAAATCACCTCTAGATTACTTTTAATAGCTAACACAATGCAAATACTGTGTAAATAGTTGTATACTATATTGTTTAGCAAATAATGACAGGATTAGTAAAGATGTATATTTTAAAATACTTTTGATGCTCAGTTGAATTCATGGATGCAGAATCCACCAATGCAAAATTCTCTGTTTGAGGACTAGATTTCTATTTCTAGGGTTAAGAAATGGAAGAAGGAGACAGAAAAAGAATCATTCAATTTGTTAAATTCATAAACCTTAAATCTGAGTTACAATTTAACATTAAAAGATCTATTAGAACGATTCACCATAAAACAAGTAGTAAAGGAGATAAGTAGATGCAAAAATATGTCACAAATCAATGGCAACTCCTGAAAAATATTTGACAAAACTCAATACCCATTCATCATAAAAGCTCATAGAAAATTAAGAACTGAAGGAAATTAACTAGATAAATGCCCACAAAAACTTACAGCCAATACACTTGAGGTGAACATTTAAAAGCATATCCTTTAAATCAGAAACAACACGACACTGTTATCAACATTGTCCCACACCGCACTAATGGGTTAGGTAATGCAATGAGACAAGGAAGAGAGAAATGAAAGTTGTAAAGATTGGAAAAGAAAAGCTATCATGCTATATTCAAATGAGTTCACTAATTCAATAAATATTTGCTAAGCACTTAATGTGTCAGATCCTTTTTAGATACTGAACTAAACAACAGAGGAAAAATGTTTGTTATTCTAGAGAACAGAACGATCACTGGATCAGATAACAATAAAAAAAAACCCATAGAGTTTTCTTATATCGGCAAGCAAATATTTCAAAACTGCAACTTAAAAATTTATTCAAATAATTTTCGACTCTCTACAATATTGCCAGATACTATAATGGGGATTAGGGACTAGACAACAATAACAAAAAAAAATAAGACACTGTGCTTCTTTTTAAAGGGCTCATATTCTGGAAGAGAGATAGAGCTACAGATAATTAGGTCTACAATGAGGTAGTGCTAAGTTTTAAGAGGAAAAAATAAAGTACAATAAAGGGGTGTTATTTTAGGTAGGGCTGTCAGGTTACATCTGTAACTTTAAAATGGATACCATTTTTCAAAGGCAATAAAAAATAAGGTGCCTAAGAATAAATGTAACAAAAGACTTTTTAAACCATTATGGAAAAAATATGAAATTTTATTGAAAGATATAAAAGAAGAGCTAAATAAATAGAGATATCCCTCGTTCATGACATGAAGCGTCATTGTCATAAAGATGATAATTCACTCAAAATTAAATAATAAATTCAATGTAATTCTAGTTCAATCAATAAATATGATTCCATTCATGTACAACAGAAAGCAGTACTTAACGGAGTATACTCAGACTTATACATGCATATTTAAAATATAAAATATAAATGGAAATGATACGCATAGAATTCAAGATATGAGTCCCCTTTGTGATGAGAAGATAAAGGGACATGGATGGGAACTTTCATTGCCCTCTAATATTTTATTTATTTAAAAGCAATTTTTAAAGTAAAAGTAATTGGGTTGGTAAAAAAAAGAAAAAAGTGAAAGAAGCCAAATATAAACTGCTCTTTCTCTATGAGTTGTTGGAAGGAGATTTTGTTAAGAGTAAAGACAAACCAAGAGAGGAAGAAAGAATGGCTTAGTGACTACTACAGAGGAAAAACTCAAGGAAAGGGAAAAGGAACGTATCTCAAGAATAAGAAACACTCCTCTATAGTATTTTTCTGTCAACCTTGAGATGATGTATGGCAAGATTGCACCCTAGAGAAAGTGTAGCACTCTCTGGGGCTCCATTTCAGCTAATGGATTAGGATGCCACACTGGAGGTTTGGCTACCTCTCGAGTCTCTATGGAATCAATGTATCAACCACACATCTGTGTGCTCACCGTCAGTCAGGACAGAACAGCGAACTGATTGATCTGTTCTAGTCTGTCCCTCGCTTCTCAAACCAGACACTAGCATTGGTAAGTCTCTAGCTAGAAAACAACAAACTTGTGGCTCCAGGATCCCATCAAGTCTGGTCATTAGAAAACAAGCCACCTAGACTATATTCTAACTGTAGTTGTATCAACAAGTTAAGATTCATAAATAAGAAGCAGAAGAAATCAGGGAATGTTTATATCAGGCAAAGCAAATTCCTATTTATCTTTACTTCCTTGACAATCTGCTGCTTTGTAATACAAAATTTGTATCTACCGTCATTTTGGCAAGGAACTGTTCTGAATTCATCTTTAGGATGATTTAAGTTTGCAGCTTAAATTCAGGCTCAATTTTATTACCCATAATGTTACCAACAACATAAAACATATTAAAATTGTTGTTTTCTGCTTCTAAGGAAGGGAAGAAAGGAATATTTTCCTCACAAGGTGAATTACAGGAAATTGCTCCTAAAACCTTTCTACTCCAAGTATGGTACATGGTCTGGCAGCACTGACAAGATCAGAGAGCTTATTCAAAATGAAGAATCAGGTTCCATCAACTAACTGAATCAGACAGCAAATGTTATCGAGATTCCAGGTGATCAATATACATATCAAAATTTTGCAGCATTGTCCACAAGAATACAAAGCGAAGCTCTTTTCTAAGCACCAGACTTAATCTAATGTGAAACAGTAAAAAAGATATTTCATTAGAAATTACGCTCAGACACTATCTATAAGAATCAAACTGTATTTTAACAACATTTTTATTGTTCTTGGAAGTCTTTGTTTTAGGCTGGTACATTTTATAGGCAAGTCTGCCTTTTGGCTAAGATATGTTAGTAAAAATATGATATGAAACAAAAAAAATGCAATCACTGTTTCTCATTACCTTATTTCAATTCTTGAACCAAGACCAACTACATTCTAAAAGCACTCTGCAAGCACAAGGTACAATTTCTTTAAATATTTGTTTTACCAAAAAAACCCTTCCTTTTTAGGTTTTATTTCTCCTTTCTACTTTTTTGTTGCAGATTCAACCATAATTTCTCCAATTTTTCTCCCTGCTCAATTTCACCACCACAGTACCCACAATCCAAACCCTGTGTTTTAGACCTTGACGTGAATCATATGCCTTTCCTAGGCTTCTGGTACACCCCAGGGAAGGGTTTCTAAGTGCCCATCTGGATGTAGTTTAGATCAGGGCAGAGTATTACAACTCATAGGGCTTCCCATGAAGCCATTCTCATTATCATCTGCACAAAAAGAAGCATTTTGCATTCTACAAAATTCATTTTAACAATGCAACTCAAGCAAATAACACAAAAGTAGTCAAATTAACTTCTTATAGGTGAGAAAAAATAGCTGAATCGTTAAGAACTCTTCTATAGAGTAATTAAATTGGGACTTAATGTCCATTGAACTGTAAAATGGGTGCAGCTTGCTTTCTGAGTTTATACTCTCACATCCTCTAGGAGGAAAGCCCAATGTCCATTTATACTTATTTGTGAAGCGTAACAGAAGATACTTTAGAAATGGCAAAGATCGGGAGAATTAACATTCATCAAACATCTGCTATACATCTTAAATTTGACATCTTTAATCCTAATGGTGGTCCTAGAAGATCGTTAGCATCTTTTGAAGTTTTATTTAGACAGATTTTCTGTTGATGTATTAATAATTTGTCACAAACTGGGATCTTATGTGTCTTAAATATTCCCAATATCCAACCCTGTTCCTGGTATCCACTGAGCGTCAGAGTGAGCAATACTATGAATGTGGCAGGGACCAAGAAGGAAAAGACTGAAAAGGAAGTGATTTCATTTGGAAAGTTTTGAGGCCTGGTGAGTACGTGAAGGACATTGGACTTCATTATAAGAGCAATGATGGTGTCTTACTCAACACTGTATATAAAGGATCTTGCATGTACTGACTACATGCTTAGCACATAGTAGGGTTTTGATAAGCATTTGCTGAATACGGGAATAAACAAATGTCAGGTGAAAGTTATACAAAGAGATTTGTCCCCATATAGAATTTTGTGTTTTTAGTAAACACAAAGACAGACCAAAACTTCCTGCCCATGTGCAGCTTACAGCTGCACTGGCTTTCGGGCATGCAGAGGGTGTCTGTCTTAACACAATGCCATTTGCACTCTGAAGAAGCATTCTTTGACTGGTAGATTAAAGCCAGCAACTTGAGATGTTTGAACTTGGTCCAGAAATAGGACTATTGTCTTATATTTTTATCAGTTCTTGATAGAAAGATTGGCATATCTAGGAGGAAGAGGTTGAATATTGAATAAATAGGCTGACTATTGAATAAATAGGCTAGTATCCTCTAAACACTTCGCTCAACATTATGTTACTTATATTCTCTTCAATACAGAATTAGCAATTCCAACCTTAGCCCAGTAACACGTAATGGAGTATGGTGCATAACGTTTAATTCAAAATGGCAATTTAAAAATATCAAAGTATTATCTCTCCATATTTGTTTAGCATCCATTACCAAAGTAGTGTGACACAGGCACCTCTCTATTGATTGACTCAAACATCCCATTCATACACCATGGCTTTTCATATTGACTTCTGGGAAATAGCATCATTTTTATTTAATTTAACCTAAGACTACTCAGAATGTGTAAGAGCCTGCCATTAATTCCACATCTATAATCCATATTCAAAAAGGTGTTAGAGTTTGAAAGGGATTTTACAAATCAACCACTAAGTTCTAAAAAACCTCCAAGATTAGCTTAGGGATAAGGCATATGGGTAAAAAAAATATATATAGTATTAATTGACATGATAATTTCTTAACTGGAAGAAACTGAAATGTGCCTAATTACAAAAAAAAAAAAGATGAAATGACTGCACTCTGACCATGAATGTTCCATAAATTTATTCACTAAGAGGTTGATAACGTATTTCTGGTAGTGTCAAACCAGGACTCTAGAACCACTTTTGAGAGAATCTTAATGCTATTTATAACCCAAACTATGACTAAAACATAGGAAATTCGGAAAAAGGCTTCCTAAGTTCCCACCGTATTCTCTTTAGCAGTTGCTTGGACACATATGCTGTTGATTGTTCATTCTATTAGTAACAGAGCTTCCTTCCTACAGATTCATTAGCACTGAAACAATATACCATAAAAAAGGATTTACATAAAAGACAGCTGGATCTGGTTGCCAGGGGAACTGATAATGTTCCAGACACATTCCACACTAGGGGGATAAACGTCTGGGTAGCCAGGGCTCTCGAAGGTGCCTTCAGCCATGTGGAAGTTTCCACCACAAGCTGAAAGAGAAGAGAAATAAAGAGTGTCAGATCACAGATCAAAAGTGAGAGACCATGACATACGGGAAGAACATTAGAGCCATCATCACATCCAGGGATATAGCACTTTCTAAATCCATGCCGTCCACAGGGAAAGGTTCTGAAAACTGAAAACTAAGACTCGCAGAGTGTGGTGCGCCAGAAGGAATCTCTGCAGTGTCATCTCTAAAAGCCTTTTCTCCGCGTGAACCTTAACTTTGGGTAACAAAAGATTTGTTTTTAATCCTACAAATACATGGTTTTTCAGACCAGGATTCTCTTCAACCCAGACCTAGAAGAGAGGGCAATATTCCAGTTTCTTCCCTTGGAGAATGCCCAAACACATTCCCCAGTCTTTAGGGGTTCTTCAGCCTTTTGCTAACAAGGAAGCTGGCAGTTAAAACAGCTCCTCCCGTCTAAGAAACCCAGTGCTGGGGGTGCCTCTGCCCTCTGCTCCTTCTCCTCCCCGTAGGCACTGGGCACCCAGCCATCCCAACATCCAGACCTGCCTGAGCCCAGCAGCAAGTCCCAGGAGATGGGAAAATTATCACATGCTTGTTCATCCATATGAGACACCACCAGATGCTAGCAGTCAGGGGTTGCCTTAACAAACATGTCGTGGAGACTCGGCTACGTGAATCAGGCGAGATCATGAGATTTAGCTAAAAACACAGGCAGGTTTCCAGCCAATTTTCTCACTTCTAGAGTTTGCTATTGTTAGAATTTACATGTTCATCCAATTGGGTAGAAGATAAGGTCAGGCACAGGGGTGATCTCAAGAAGCTAGCTACCAACTTTGGAGGTGAAAGAGTCCCAAATAACAAGCTAAGAGCTCCGCCATGGGCCTGCTGACCTGGTAGCCCTTCGCTCACGTTTCTTACCTGATGTTGATGCGGCATATAGAGCACGAAAACCATCATAATTGGCTCTAGAATCAGAGACGAACCTCAGCGTCAGGGCACTGCTGAAGGACGTGACGGGATGGGGCATGGAGGACCCACAGTAGCGGCCTGAGTGATGAAGGTAATGAAAAGGAGAATGAACCATGACATGGCAAAGGCTGCAAACATATCTACCAGAATTGCAAGAGACCACCTATTCAGATGAAATCATCACAAAGAGAACCATTTAAATCAATGTTGGTATTTCAGACAATGCCTGAGGACTCAAAATAAGCTCTAAATACAAGGACTGGAGAGATGATTTATATGATGCATGATAAAGAACAGGGGAAACTTATATAACCTGGCTCCAAAAGTAATTCAAGGAAAATCTCCAACTTAGTAGGTACATGCCCAAATAAATACATTAATACTTAATAATCTCAGTACAATGCAGTGCAGAAAAGCGTGGTTGTCGAGCCGGATGACCCAGATTCAACTCCTGGCTCTGCCATTTACTTGCTACATGACCTGTGGCAAGTTAAAAGCTCTGTGCCTCGTTTTCCCCACGTGATAAAAGGGTATATTGAAAATAATGAAACGTATGTGATAAGAGCACGAGGACTGAGTTACTACTTATAAAGTACTTAGAATAGTACTCAGCACAAGGCAGTGCTATATAGGTGCTTGTTAAATAACCCATCCTTATCCTTGGTCAAAGGCTTCTGGACCCAGGTTTCAGGAAGTACCATGAGACATGTGCACAGAGTGCTTGCTGGCTGCCCGCTGTGCTGTCTCCAACTCTGTTCTGCATACTAGGAATAAGGCAATAAGCAAGACAAAGCCTCTTCTCTGACTTCATGGAAAAATTTAGATGCTCTGAAATTATTCTATGTGAAAACATTTTAGAAACTGTATGGATGGACACTTTAATTTTAATGGAATGTCTAACAAAATGACAGCAATTAATTAATTTTTTTGGTTTGACTGAAGACAAAGAAGAAACATGCTCCATTTGAATACGAGAACTTTTTTCAAATATTGACAAATTTTGGACAGAATTTTATCTAAAGCTGGAATGGACTTCATTCTACTATTATCTCAACTGCAACTTTTTAAAAAAAAAATACATACATACTACTCATGCCCTTGAATATAAACACACAGTTTCCTGAACCCTACATTAAATCTTGCTTTTTTTTAACCCTCTCATTCTATTCACTTGGCTTATGCTACTCTTCACATTTATTGGAAACATTCTAACCTTGAATGGTAGTGTGTAAAATGGAGGTATATAAATAACACACAGCCGCGACCACAGATGTAAATGACTGAATGCCACAGTACCTCGGAGGGACGCGTCAGAGTTGCTGCCATCCAGAATTTCTACGAAGTCCCGTGTACACCCCCTGCTCTCTTGAAGCCCAAAGGTGGTAAAGGAGAGAGTAATATGATTGACTATAAGAGAAAAAAAAAGGATGGAGAGATTATTTAATAAAATACTGGCAAACAAAACACACCGGGAAAGAAATTTCACCCCTGATAATTTTATAGGAGGGTTTTTGAGCAGAGAAGTAGGGAATCTGGCAGATCTGCATAGAGTGGATGAAGACAGGGAAGAGTACAACTTCTATGCTAAAGAGTTTCCGTTGCAGTGTTAACAGAATCCACAACTTTGAATGCCTGTGGGATCTGAAGAACTAGCAATAGTAAACAGCAAGATTATAGGAAATGTGTTGTTGGAAAATACTGTTTTTACATGTTTTTATATCAGTCAGTGCTGTGCCTCTCAGAGCATTTTTTCTCAAAAGAACAGTTTCCTTAATTCAGACTCTTCACATGTTCTCGTAAACAAGGCCTTCTTTCCCGTGGAGCACACTCCAGTTTATTTGAAGGTCACAGCTAGTGCCCTAGAGGTTCAGAGTCGTTTATCAAGAAAGCTCTGAATTACTTGCACAACAGCAAGTGCCTGGGTACTTTTCACTTTTGTCATTATTCCAGAGTACCTAATCTACAGAGCAGGATCTTTTCCTGTTACTGCCCTTGAAGCAGTGAGATCTCTCATCTAAATGCTTTAGAACTCATTAGGAAACAGCCCTGAAGCACAGAGCTGCTGGGAGCCAGGCAGCGGCTTCTTTCTCTACCTCTCACTTAGGGCTCTACCTTTGCTGTCTGCAGTTGGCTAAGGGTTACATCACAGGCCCCACATTTCACCACCTCAATAAGATACCATCAGTTTGTTATCTCTTAACATCACTAGGAAAGGAGTCAGACAATATTTAAACCAAACTTAAATATTTTTGTAAATTGTTTTGTAAATTGTTTTGTACTAGAGCCTGATTAGCTTAAGTGACTTGCTTATTTTCACACAGGTCGTGAATTACAGACCGAGTGGAGAATGCAATGACTTTCCCACACTACGTCTGAAATCATAAATTTTTCCCGAAAACCTCAAAGGAGAACAGGTCTCAAATGAAACGGGATTCATAATGCCCCCAGGATCACTTCCACTGCAGCCATTTTGCTATGTCCTTGGAAGTGTCTCTTCATTTCTTTGCTGGTAAAACATGGATAATAATCCTTAAAATCATACTGTCAGACTGTTACCAGGTCAGAAAGTAAGATTCTAAAATTTCAAAAAGAAAAAAAAGGCAGCACTATTGAGCATTTCTTCCAGGCCTGTGCTGGATTTTTCAATGCATGTGCTACAGGGAGACCAGGTTTTATTAGTTTCTGCTTTGCTTGCAGATCAAGGGCTTGTGGCCTTGCACTCTGGCTGTGAGGAATGTTGTTTTTTTTGTTTTTGTTTTTTTTTTCGGTGCTGGTGATCGAACTCAGGCCCTTGTGCTTGCCAGGCAAGCACTCTAATCACTGAGCTAAATCCCCAGCCCCCAGTGAGGAATGTTTATTCAGTGATTGTCCTGCCGTCTGCTACACTCAAGGCACACACGTCAGTTATCTGTGCTGATGCCCGATCTCACACGGGTTTGTTGTGTGTGTTTATTTTTTTATTTGCTAGGCTTTGAAACTAAGAAAAAAAACATTTATATTAAGATGAAACAGTAAAAATTACTTTCTTATGTGAAGGTCACAGCTAGTGCCCCAGAGGTTCAGAGTCAGGAAACACTTAGGACTTCAGAGGAAGGACAGTGATTGTTACCACTGAAGAGACAGGAACATTGCTCACAGACTGAAATGCCCACAAACACTCTCTCTCCCGGCTGCCTTTCCTTTCGTATTTTTGTTACTTACATGGAGGTTGAGCTTGAATTATCCAGCGGCAGTTCTGATTGTACGGATACTTGGCAGGGTACAATGGAGAGGAAATGGTATCAAAAGAGTTGGTGAGGAAGTAGCCTCCACAGACTGAGGAACACAAACATACGCATGTGTCATATACTTTGTATTTCTACTGACAGTACCAAAAAATTATTTGATGAATAAAAACATAAATGATTTTTTTTAATTTCTGAAATGCCTGCCAAGGAAGTTCTCTGCCAAAGAAATTGCACTTAAACCACCAGAATATGGGAACATGCTTAACATTGATAAGAATTTTTAAATTATAGGAAGTGGGGAAGTGGCATAGAACAACAGATTAAATGGCTATGAATTACCTGAATCATTCAGATTCACTTACTCTCTCCAACCACAAACAAGGAGCACAGGAATAATCTGTTTATAAATGATCTCTTTTATTTTCAAGAAAATACTCAATTGAGTAGCACTTCATAAGAATAACTGCACACAATCAGAGAATCTCCAAGCTCTGTGAGCGTCCAGGAGAGGGAGAATATGTTGCCACTGGTGAGTCTAAGAGGTATCTCTTAAGGAGCAGTGGACAGAGGAGGAAGTGGAGGATGGCAAGGGCTGGGCCAGGGAGGGAGAGGCCTGCTCAAAGACACTTAGGAGGTGCCTATACAGATGAGGCTGAAGTGCTCAGGGGTTGAGGGATGTTGGAGGTCATGCTAGAAAGTGGTCAGGGCCAGTCTGGGGACCCTGGTGAATTTTCCAGACCATGTGGTGATAGGATAGACACTCAAATCCTCAATGGCCCCATCAGAGTGGAGCTTTTGAAAGTGACTTTGGAGGAGGATGAACAAGAGTGGATGAGTTTAAAGAGGCCATTACAACAGTCCAGATAACAGATAGAGGGGACTTTTTACCCTGAAGCAATATATGTGGCAATAATTAAATGTAAAAAAAAAAAAAGCCTTAAGAAACGTTGTTCTTTGAAATCACCAACAGTAAGTGATAGAAATATAGGGTCTTTCTTGCTCCAAAGTTTACAGCTCATCTTTGGGAACTCTTAATCCAGAAACCATGTCCACTGAGGGCTCTTTGCAAGAATAGCAGCAAGCCTGACAGTTGCGTAAAAAGGGTTAATCTCTGACAAAGACCAGATGAAAAGCAAGGGGCAAAAAGTTCACGGAGGAATAATCAGGAAACAGTGACTCAGGAACAAAACAATGGAAAACAGCCCTGACTCCTCAGCTGAACAACAGCACTATTCAGAACTGAGAGACGTGCAGGGTTAGAATCTGGCTCTACATGAACATTTTGTACTTTACAGTGGTGTATCTCCTTGAAGCATAAAACCTTGGATATGTGTGAGTGAATGAATTTGGATAAAAACTTTTTTATACTGTCTGAAATATTAGAGGCATTTAAGTATTATTCTGAAAACTTTGAGACTACACAATGTGTTTTCAAGTTACGGTTCCAAAGGAAGTTAGCATTATCTAAATTAGACAAGGATAAAGTTACAAGTATCAACAGTTGGAATAATTGTCAAGTCATAGTTTTCTCTATTTAAAATTTTGCATGGTAAGTAGGAAGCCATTTTTTTTCTTTTTTTTTTTTTTTTTTTTTTTTTTTTTTAGGATTGGTCTCATTCTATTACAGCACCAAAAAGGGCACTTAACAAAATTTCTCCCACGTTCAGAGAGACCTGCAGGGTACTTGCCTTGCTTGAATTGGGCTCGGAAGCCCCTGCTCTGTCTGGAAGCACCAGACTGAAATCTCACAAAGAGGCTGTCCCCTGAAGAGGTAATGGGGCTGGTCAACCACTGTCTTCTGCATACACTGGCCAGGCGGGTGGCTGCTGAGTTTATGCCGTCATATATCTACAAGGACAGAACATGGGGAAAACTGGCTCAGAACTGCAGGTTTTCAACTGTAAAGCTCATAATCTGTGCACTGGTGAGCTAACAGAAAACCACACATGTGCTGGGTCTAGTGAAATGGCTTAATTTTACTGTCTTCTCATATAGTTCCACAAGAACGTCTCAGTCTTCAGTCATTCCCAGGAGCACTTAGACAGCTTTCTGCAAGAGTTTCACTATGTCTTGAGTCTTCCCTGATGTCTTCATACATGATGTTCCTTTCACGGCCCTCCTTCTTCCCCTGCCCTCGATGTAGGCCAGACCCATAACATGTACTGAAAATGTTTGGTGCAAGATTGAACGTAAAAGTGAATAGCTGAGAAATAATAATAATGAGTGAGCATTTATTGTCAAAACCCAACATTTCTTGGAACTTATTGATTTTCATAAGCTTATGGTCAAAAAGCAAGAGAAGGAGCTCAGGATTTAGCTACGTGATAGAGTGCTTGCCTAGCAAGCCCAAGGCCCCGAGTTCCATCCCCAGCACCCAATAAATAAACAAACAAACAAGTAAGTAAATAGCAAGAGAAATGGCAGAATCCTTTCAATGATGTGAGTGGCATGAGCCTGATTTATCATCTTTTTTTTTTTTTTTTAAATGTATTTCTACCCAGTACTATGCTGGGACCTTTCCAGCCCTCCACAGAGGACTAGAGTCTACATCATATGTACTTGAAATCTCTGCATCAGTTTGTGAAATTGAAGCTTTTTCATCTGCTTGGGATTCTGTGTCCAGTACGAATTTCTGAATGCTTTTATGTTTAAACTGGGGAGAAATGATTTCCTCGTCTATGAGAGTCACCATTCATTAAATGCTTACTGTGTGTCCCAAAATGGATCTAATCCTTCACATTCTGTCCCATATTCTCCTTCCAACCTTCTATTTTAAGAAGAGGGAAAACAGATGCACAGAGACTCTAAGTAACACGGCCAAGTCACACAGTTCCCAAGAGGGGGTGGGTCTCATTGATCCCAACTAGATTCCAGAACTGAAGCTTTCATTGCATTGAAAGCAAAGTATAAATTCAGCAGGGTAGATGCATTACCCTGCCAACAACCAGAGTAGGGTGGAAAGTATGAAATTAAAGTCATTCAAAAAATTCCATTTATACTTTATAAGAAAATCTTGGGAAAAATAGAAAGTTCAGCAATCTAATGCAAAGAAGGTATCACAAATAATTTAAAATACCTAATGATTATAGTAAGTGTTCTCTACCACACAAGTATGATGAGGAAGCTATTTTCAGTTTGATTAGTACAAGCACATGAATCAAATATCAATAGGATTTGAATTCTCAAAGCAGGGCTAAGGTTGTTATAATGATTTTTAAAAGAACTGTGATTCTGAAGCCGTACTTCTTTCTGTCTTTTTTCTTTTCCTTTTTTAATCTAATGTTCAGATTTTAAACCTATATATCCAATAAATTAAACTTTAAAACTGCTTTGTATTCAGCAAAGATTGACTAAAAATAAACCATGTTTTTTTAACGAATTCAAAACAATTTCCAGTCTAGTGTAACTGCTTCTTTTGATACTTCAAACGCCTTAGACCAGAGATGGCAACCTTTTAGACCTCTTAGTGATAATGAAGAGCCCACTGCAGCATGTGTGCCGTAGGTTTGTCACTACTGCCTCAGACACAGCCAAAAGATCCCAGAAGCTACTGTTAACTACATTCTACATTACCACACTCGCGCTTCAACCTATTCTCAAACATTGCCATCACTGGATCAATTCATACCTTTATTATATTTTTAGATAATATAAAATATTTGATGACCTCCTGAGCTTATGATTATAACATTCGAGGATTTTAGTAACATTCCATTAATACTATCTTAGTTGTTCATATCAAAAGAAAAAATATCTTCTTAGAACACCTGGGGTTACCGTCTGTGGGAATACAGCAATCAACTTGAACAAGGCACAAGACTACTTGCTTCTCCTGAGATGATTTTTTTCTTCATTTGTTAGAACAACACTGCTTCATTTCCTAAATTCTGGTGGAACAGTGGGTTTGATGACGTTTACAGATTACCCTCGCTTAAAAAAACCCCAAGATGCAGTACTGATTTAAAACTGACTCATACAGGCAAGCCATTTCTAGACTTGTCTATTTTGCCCCAAATTCAGAAGTCCAGTCCCTAAGCATATATTACTTCTTCTTTTTCTAAGCCCTTGTTTTGCCCCAAGTAGATGCAATTCTCTCAAGAGAAGAAAGGAAATAGTGTGGAAAAGTTAAACTAGAAAATAAAGGCTAGAAACCTCAGCAAGTCTCATGAATGGGCCATTTTCCTGGGGACCCTGTGACGTGGACACATCTGGGAGGTCTGTGATCTTCCAAACCCCTCCCTTGGATCCTTGAATCTTAGGACCACTGAAATTCACTCGCTGGTCATTGCGTCACAAGGAATGGATCTAAAGAAGGTTACCAGCTGTCCCTGAATTAAGGTTATACACCAACGTCACACCAAATGTACGAGCATGCTGTCCATTTTACATGCACCATCACAAATACACTAATCTAGTCTGCAATGCCAGGAGATTGTTTTTGTGATGAAGAAACCAAGACAAATGTGCTAGCCGTTACACTATTATCTTACCAATGTAAACTCGTAACTTATACAAGATCACACAGCCACTGAGTAGAAGTCTTTTCTTGCCAACTTCTATATCACGTCACTTCTCTTTAAAATGTACGACAGTTAATTTATATACAACTAATTGTCACTTTATGACATTTCAAAACCTCAGGCTATTAATGTGGCAGGTTTTTAAAATTGTACTTGGAATATTAATCCTTTTTTGAGACTAACACTTGTAATAAGAAGTCAGTATTCTCACATTTAAAGTTTTAATTGGCAAAGTTACAAGAAAATCATAGCAAGGAAGAAAATATGAGAAACTTTATTCCTATTTAAAATTCTAAAGTCATGAAAACTTTACATATGAATTTTAAATGTGAAATCAATATGCGTTTTCCTTTGCTTCCACTTAGCTCCTAAGGCAGTGATAGCAAATTATATTACTATTGGGCACACGTATAATGTATTCATGTAATTTACATAATTCTTACTTAAATCTACTGCCAAGGGTTTTCTGGGCCTGGGAATTGATTTTCCAACCTGTTACATAAGTAGTAAATGTCAGAGCAATATACAAACAAAATAAAGTAAAACTTTGTATATCTCAACTTATTCATTTCTAGGTTAAAGTCAGGTCCACTAAAGAAAAATTAGCCACCATCTAAAGCAGCTCTCACAAAACAAAGGTGGACCTGGCTAAATGTAATCTAATTCCTACAAGAAAGTTCATCAGTCCCTTCAGAAAGTATCCAGACATTGTTGCTACTGTGTGAGAAGCTGAAAGTTTAAATAAAGAGTAAAATGTATTATATTGGGAAAGGGAAGAAAGTGTTCAAATGGGAAGGGGAACAAGGGAGGGGGAGGGGGAAAGGAACAGAGGGACAAGAAAAATAAGAAATAGAAGGAAAAAACTGAAACAAAATTTTTGTAAATAAGGAGGGAGGAGGTGGTGAAGGGAGGGGAAGGGAATGGGAAAAAAAGAAGCAACAAGATATGTCATGTACAGGTACAAACCCCGTACGATGAATGTTATCACTATGTACATCTAAAATGCACCATTAAAATTTAAAAAAGAAAGTATCCAGAGTTTTGTAAAATTTCAAGATACTAGCATAAACATTCAAAATGCCAAAATTTATTATCACAACGAAACAGAAAACTTTTAAACTAGAGAACCTGGCATGTAATGGAAAATAAATGTTAGATGCACAAACGAATATGTGACGAACATGTGATGGCCTCTGGTCTTTAAGAACAGAGTAGTAGGTTTGAGGAAAACCCTGAGTTAAGAAAAAGTTCTCGTTTCCCTCATGGGGTGGATTGTACAAGCACCCGGTAGGCACAATAGTGGGTGAGCGGTTACTTACAGGGAAGGACGTTGACTGTGGCTGCTCTCTGGGTCGTGTTTCTACATGCTGCACACAAAGGGAAAGTGGAGGGGACATAATCTCAAGGGGCAGCCAAGCCCACTCACTCAGCTTCACCCACGGTGCGAGAGAAGGTGGAGATGGGAGAGGAGCTGAGAGTGTCAGGTTTGTCCCAAGGCCTGTAACACTCTGAACTCCTGACACATTGTGATGCCATCAGAGCTCTGCACACTCTAGTAGCTAAAAGTGAAAACTAAACCAAGGCTCATGCATTTTCCTACTTGACATTTCAATTCCCTGAGAACTGAGTAAATGCCAATCATTGCCATGGTTAACCCTTATCAACCTTGCCACAGATCACGTGACAGGCTAAGTAAAAGCACTCACATGACAGAATGACATTTACAGTTTTGACAGTCCATGTGCAGAGGCCTGAAGAATGGTAATGTGCAAAATAAGTGAGCCAAGCAAGGAGAACATTTACCTTCCAATGAACATACTGATGATATAAATATGAATTATTTAAGAGTTTCTACTTTTTAAGAGATGGTAGGAGAATTTCTTTTAGAGGAAAAAATAGTCTTTATTTAGAGAAACACTTTAATGGGCCTTTAGGACATGAGTACAGTAAGGGAGCTTTTCTTTTATATTGTTAGAGATAAGTTGTTCCCCTTTCTATGCTTCCTAATATGTTGCTCAGTTTTCTAGACTGTAAAATGGGCTTACTAAGAGGATGTAGCTCTTATTATTCATGAAAAGTAAATGAGTTAAAAGATACAAAGTACTTAGAAAAGTTCCTGGCATAAAGTAAATATGTAATAGATATTAGCCTCTACTACTGAAGTGAGACAGAGAGCTAAACTTTCATGTAAAGAAATGAGGTGGGAAACAATGAAAGCAAAAAAGAAAAGACATTCAGGAGGGGAATATTCAGAGAATGGATGAAGTAGAAGCCCCCTGGGAAATATAATCAATAAGAACTACCCAACTGGAGATGGGGGGAGGCAACTTTTGATATGGCCTCTATGATTCCTAACTCTCAGTGTTTCTCGTGCTTCCATTATTTCTTCCTCAAGTATTAGATAAACCCAATGATTTTAAATGAACAGATTACAGACAAAGTGATGGGATAGGTCTTCAACAGTTAGAATACAAGAGATGGTGGCCTACATCTTGTTCTCTCTCTGTCTCTCTGTCTCTCTTACTAGCACTGTCTCGTATCCCTTCTGTTGCTTACTCTTATGAAACAAGCTGCCATGCTGTGACACACACACTGGCAAAGACTTCATGGGAAGGAGTCAAGGGAGGCCTCCAACCAACAATCTGAATGCACATGATTTCTGCCAACAACTGTAAGAGTGAACTGGGAAGGAACCCCTGGATTTCTGGCCCATGAAAACTCTAAACATGGTTGGTTTAAGCCATTATGCTTTGGGATAATTTGTTATACACTCATAGATAACTAAAACAGAGGGTATGAAATGAAAGACTGAGGGTAAAATGGTCAAAGTCTTCCTAAGAACAAAGCATATAATAGCATTTTTAAGTTAAGTGATTTGCTGCTTTTTGTAGTAAGTATCTGTCCGTGCCCGCAATATTTATTCAAAATCTGCTATACAAAAGATATCAAATGCATGGTATTTTGGAGAAATCTTGAAAAGGAATGTAAATTCCAAATTTCTCTTAACAAGAGATAGAGAGAAAGGGAACAGCTATATGAGGCAAGGCAAAGGAATTGAATTTTTTTAAGTGACCAGAAACTAGATCCAGGGTGACAAGTAAATCATAAAGCTTTTCCCCTCTGGCCTTACCTTCCCACTCCTAAAATACCTGAAAATACTGTGGAGAGTGGATGGATTTTTCTACCTTTTCTTCCTCTGAATTGACCAACTGTGTCAACCTTTACTGAAGGGACCAAAATTATCCATTGCATTTAGCAATTCAGCTGCCTCAGGAGGACTAAAGGAGGTGCTTTGGGTGGAATGATGGATGTACACACTAAGTGGACTGAGTTGTAAGAGCAAAGGGCAGATGGAAATCTTGTGATAGCTTTACTTTCCTTTAATCATTGCACCTCCCTGGGGTCAGAGCGAGAGTGAGAAATTACTGAGGTAATACGCAGTGCTGGGAATGTGATAAGCAGTCAGTAAATGCTACTTGGCCTTGGGGAATTTCATTGTTTTCCTTCTTAGGTTTTTTTTTTTTTTTTTTTTTTGTCTCTGTGTCTTATTTACTTTGCTGAAAAGTAGGCTACCACAAACTATTCAGGAAATTATAAAACCCATTTATGCAGCAGGTCCAGTTTAGGATGAAAACATATACAGTCAAGCTCAGAAAGATGCCTCAGTTTGTTTAGGTCACTCGAACAGAATACCACAGATCAGGGCTTTTTTTTTTTTTAAAACAGCAAAAATTCATTTCTCAGTGCTTTGGAGGCTTGGAAGTCCAAGATCAAAGCACCAGTAGATTTGGAGTCCAGTAAGGGCCTGGTCCTCTACACACAGACATCTTGGGATCTTTTCATATGGTGGAAGGGCAAGGCAGCTATCTGAGTGTTTTTTCAAAGGGCAGAACCTCATTCAGGAAGGCTCCACCTTCACGGCCCAGTCACCTCCCACAGAGGCCCTGCTTATACAGTCACTTAGGGATGAGGATTTTTTTTTTTTTTTTTTTTTTTTTGGTGCTGGGGATCAAACGCAGGGCCTTGTGCTTGCAAGACAAACACACTAACCACGGAGCTAAATCCCCAGCCCTGGAAGAGGATTTATTTTAACATATGCATTTCAGAAGAAAACAAACATTCAGAACCAGGAGAAGAGCAAAAATAAAATAAAAATAAATCTCTGTGTTCCTCCCCAAACTCCCTTCCCAGAACACCTGCTCCACTCTATGACAGAGTTTCATAAATACTCAGAAAAGCAGAGTCCAGATGGATGCTGACATCCACACTCAGCTCCAAGCACGCTGTTCATCTCCTTTCATTTTGCTCAGCCTGAGCTGACAGGCTGCTCCCAGGGTTCAGCACAGCTGATGTTTCCCAGCTTAGACACGGTGAGACATGCACGGATTCTAGAGTAAGAACACCTGGGAGACAAATGGATCTTAGAATCAGGATACTTAATCTTGAGCTCTGGATCTACTTGGGCATTTGTCTTTCTTGCCAAAGCATTTTAGAAGTTTCCTGGTATCAATTCCATAATATGAAAAATGAGGGTAAGTTCATTCCTCCTTGCTGTCTTATAAGGTTTTCACTAAGATCAAAAAGACAATGCTTTGAAAGTTTTGTGGAAGTTATCATTACAAATATACAGGTAACTTTTGCTCATTTCATTAAAAAATTCTTATAAATACTTTTTAAGTGGAATATGACAATATAAGAGGTGTGATTGATACATACAGTGAATGTTTACATTAAAAATTATTACAGTAAAAGACATAGCTCTATTAATCTCTCTCAAAATACTCCCCCTTGCTTCAAACACACCTGTCCTATCATTCTTATGCTTTCTGGAGCAGTTCAGGGAGTCCTTTTTTGCAAGTGTCTTTGGCTGCACAGATGTGCCTGCCACGATATCCTAAACTGATCTAAAGTGGTTAATGTTCATGGTCATCTCAACTTCAGGGGAGACCTGGAAGTTGCATGGCACCAGATGCAGTGAATAAGGTGAAAGAGAACACACTGTAAAGATTTTACAAGCCCGCCTTTCTGTTGGATAACACAGGGCAGCAGCATTCACTGTATTATTGATCACACTTTGTAAAGACATTCGTGAAAGAGGAGTTCCAGAACTGCTAAGAAAGTGGGCAAGAACAACAGGATAAATGTTTTCAAAGCGAGGGGTGTACTTTGATTTCGATTAATAGCAACAATGTCTTTTACTGTAAAAAATTTTAAAACATTCATTGTACATTTTGACAATTCCTTATACATTTTGATGATCCCTTTTGATGATCTTTTACTGTAAAAAATTTTAAAACATTCATTGTACATTTTGATGATCCCTAACAATTCCACTTCTAGGTGTCTACACTAGAGAAACTCTTAGATGGTTCTGTACAGACATATCTACAAGAATTCACACAAAAAGGTTGCTATAGCAAAACATAAAGAGTAAATGTTTAGTAGCAGAAGAATGAATAGTGACTTATAAAACAAATAAAATGGAATATCATATAATTGCAAAAAAGGCATTAGAACTACATATACTGCAATGTAGAAAACTGTCAAAATCAGAGTGACTAAGTTAAGAAAAGTTATGTACTGCGTGATAGTATTTATGTAAAGATTAAAAATATACAACAAAATATTTTATAGTGTGTATGGATGTACACGTGTAATGAAGAAAATATACAAAGTCACGGGCATCAAAAATTAAAATTCTTACCAGCGGTTTCCTCTAGGATGGGGGCAAAGAAAAGGATCCATGATGGGTATAACCAGGACTAAGCTGTGTTTTTAACAAGTCATTTCTTTTGCAGGGAAGAAAAGAATTTGAATCAAATATGGCAAAATATTAAAATTTGATAGGTCTGGGAATGTAGTTTTTTGTACATTCTGTAATCTGCATGCAGTATATAGTCTATGTTTTCCTATATACTTAAAATATTGCAGAATAGTTTTCAATAAAGAAAAAAATAACCTATAAAAAGAAAATAATAGGAAATGTAGACTAATGTTCACATATACGATATTCTTGATAGCTAAAATAAAATAATCTAAATGGTCAGTAATAAATTAGAAACTAACTGAATTATAGTATTCTACATAATTGACCAAGCAAACTATTTTTCAAAAGAAAAATACTTGAACAATACTAAGGAAAAGGCAGGTTATAACGTGGCACGCAGTATTGTCTAAAATACACATGTTTGTGTGGGAGTATGTGCATATTTTGTATGTAGGCAATAAACCAAAATTGAAATCATTTATATCTATTGTATAATATTAAAGATAGCATTAATTTCTTATTGCTTCTTTTCTGTCTTTTGCAATTTCATTATGAGGCACATGTAAAATCTGTAAATAAAACCTATGCTGAAATTGTTTAAATGCTTAGCCATTCGGACATGTAAGTGATTAGGTAGCCGTGAAAGCATGCTATTCATGTAACAGCAGGATGGCAGTATCTAAGCCACATAGATATTACTGCCATTCAATCTGCCTCTCCTGCCTGGCATGAATGTATCAGGTTTAATGGATAGAGTTTCTGTTTTAAGATCCCCAGGACATTTGTTAGTTGACTCATCTTTATAACTGCACCCCAGCCCCTTCTCCTAAGCTCCTCACTCATATAACCAACTGCGTGCCAGATGTCACATCTTCTACGTCCCTCCCACCCTGAAAAACAGCATCTCACACTGAACAGTCTCCTTGTCTCTGTCCCCCTGGTTCCTCCTTCACCGCCATCTCTTGCATCAGTAAGTGCCAGAAGCCTGCACCAACTGCCAAGCCATCTTAGATCTTGCCTTCAATTCCCAGGCTTCTCCTCTCCTCCTCACTCCTAGAACCCGGTGAGGGTATCATAGTGTCTGGAGCTTGCCTAGGTCTCTCTCTCTTGCCTTCAACTTGTGTCCCCCTTCAATTCAGTCTCCAAACAACTCCCAGCATACAGTGTGCTCCTTCTGGAAGGTAACATCAAATACAAAAAGGAGGTTAAACAGACCTATACAATTTTGAATGGTACCAAATAAAGACACACAATCGCTGATGACTTAGTTGAGAACCAAGAACGTGTGACTGATGCAGATTCGAGGCCCAGCACTTCAGCCTGCACCCACCCGCTCTGTGATCTAAACCTTGGTGTGACTAGATTGCTCATGATCGCCTGACAGAAGTATCAGTCATCACCTACGGCCCAGAGCGCATGACTGCAAGGGAGAATGAACTGTAACTTCCCCACCAACACTCGTGTTTTCATTTCTAGAAACAGGGACGTATTCTCTTCAATTACTGGAGAAGAAGAAGTAGAAATAATCACTTTTGTTGTATCTCCTGTCTTCCTGTTTCCATTTGGTCAGGGAAAAATAAGGCAACTTAATACAGAGTTTTAAATTATTACAAACCAGAGTAAGAAGAAACTATTTTAATGTAAAAGCAAAATGTATACATATTTTATGATCCCCCAAAGTATGATAATGCTGCGCTTGAGTTTCACAGTTGAGCTTTCTATCCAAATAAATTAGAAATCTTTATGAGGATGTTTTTTTATTTTCTGCACTATTACTTTTTTCCTTCTTATTTGTGACTCTCCTGTAAGGTATCAAAATGATGTACCAAATTTTGGTACAAAAATAAGGCATGAAAATTTGTTAAAAAAAAAAAAGAAAATTTGTTAAGAAGCTATATTATAGAATATGTGAAAATATTTATATAAGCATTTCAAGATTCCAAACAGTACTTTAAAATAAAATGAGAGTTGTTTGTGAATTAATGATGAATGTGAACAATGAATTGAGGATTATGCATACAGTGCTTTGTACAGTGCTTCACTATCTCAAAGAGATAAGTGCAGATCTTTGACATGGTACTAAAAATAATAGTAGCAATATTAGCAGTATTAGTAATAGAAAAATTAGGAGTAGCAGCTAAAACTGTCTCTATCAGTCACTGACTAGTACTTTAAACAATTTTTTGAGAGTTAATTCTTACAGCTCCATTCTACAGGTGGGAAAAACCAAGACTCAGAAAACATAAGTGAGTTGTCCTCAGTCATACTTAGTAGTGCAGAGGATAGCTCTTATCTTTCTGACATCTGATGAGTCATCATTAAATCAAGAGAAAAGGTAAAATCAAGTTTTATTCATTCAGTTAGAATATTGACAGACCATGGTTCTGTGAAGCTAAGTGAAATGCCCATAGCCCCAACTCTCAGGAGGATATTCCTGAGCATGCTTGGAAATAGCAGGGATGTCTCCCACCACTTACCTAGAACTGCAATAAGGCACCATTAGTGGTATTTCGGAAAGTCTGACATTGGGCTCCTGCAGATTTCAGTGTGGCTGCCATCTGTCATGCATTCCATTCCACTGAACATGCATGGGATTTCCAGTATGGCTAATGTAGCAGGATGTGTAAAAAGAGCACAGTGTCTAGGGCAATAAATACACCCAAATTTTAAATCTCTCAGTTCTAAAATTGGTTCTGTTCTTGAATTCAGATATGAATCTTTACGGGGCTGGGTGTGATTCTCTGG
Source organism: Hystrix cristata (assembly GCA_004026905.1). Taxonomy (NCBI): domain Eukaryota; kingdom Metazoa; phylum Chordata; class Mammalia; order Rodentia; family Hystricidae; genus Hystrix; species Hystrix cristata. The sequence goes on from PVJO010004053.1 coordinate 63,889, forward strand.
CCTACCGAGGCCTCCTTTCTCACCTTGACCCTCGTCTAACTTGACTTTCAATCTAGTTCTCACCTTTTACTTCATTTTTAATTCTATCTGGTAATATGTTTCCTGATTTGAGTTATCTTCAAGCTTATCAAGGTGAAAAAGAGTGGGGCATTTAATGTAACAAAAAGGATAATTCACATTAAGGTGAAAAATCAGTTTTGAGGATAAAGAACTCGTGAAATATTTTCATGTGTTATATAGGGTACTGTCACTGCTAATGGACAGTCCCATTTTCAAGTTCAAATTGCTCCAAGATAGAGGAAATATTAAATGACAAAGAGGGGACTCCCTCAGGAAATTATCCAAGCTGTCAAAATCATAAATGTAAGGAAGGAAGGAAATGAAAATGTTACTCATTACAGTAGCTTTTCTTAGGGGTTTTAAGGAGGAAGCATCGGTTTCCTCAGTCAGTGATACTTTCCAGGTACACTGCTCTGAAATCAAATACCAAGTTAAATTCACAACCACATAGCCCTGCCAGGAGTTAATCACTGCTTTTCCATCGTCCTATATCCTTTGCATTTTTACAGGAGACTATGAACTCTAATAATTTACAGTTTTTGAAAGTAGCGCCTCGAAAATTTGTAGAAATGTGGATATTAAAAGAAATCCAAGATGCTCATTTTACTTTCATAAATAAACAAGCACTTAAGGACATTCTGAGCTGAAATGTAAACCAAAACCTGTGCCCACAGATGAGAGTGGTGGGGTCAGTCAATCTCTTTCTTTGTTCTGAGGATGCAAAGTCCCGGCACACCTATTAGCGATTAATTTGGCACTGGAATGCAAAATGGCTCAGCAGGTTATCAGAAACAAGTCAAAAAAAATAAACATTTTAAAGGGCTCATCCTCAAATAGCTCCTGAAACTAAAATGGCTATGGTGGGGAGAAAAGAGGAAACAAAAAATAGAGAGAGAGACACAGACAGGGACAGAGAGATATTTCTGACATGGGTTCATTTATAAAACAGTAAATATTTAAAGAATGGTTTCCTTTGTTTCTCTGAAGCACAGAGTTCTATTATTCCTGTTTCTTTTTGCTCTGCTCGGGAAATGATAAGTGTTTTTAAAGGAAACATACCACAGGTGGCTTCTTACAAAAATAAAACAAAATAAGGATGCTGCGTTATGTGGCTGCCTTGTTCCGCCCTGTGCTTTATTGCCAGATAATGCGCACAGGCACTGCCCACTTGGAGTGGGAGTGAGTGGTCTGGGTTTCCTCAGTTCAAATCAGACACTTTGCTTTCTTTCTTTTAGGCACAAAAAACTTCAGACAGAAAACAGTTATTAATCGTGTACTTTTTTTTTTTTTTTTTTGTACTAGGCTCTGTTAGCCCCGGTATACATGTCCTCCAAATGAGCAGCTGGATGAGGACTGTGGTCTGCTTGCTTTTATCTGTCCCTAACTGACTGTCAGAAGGCAGACATTCCATTGAGCTGAGGAAAGAGGATGCTGGTGAGGCTCCAGGGGCCAGCTGGTGGGCTTCTCCTCTTTCCGCCTCACACAGCAGTACAACCAGCATTTCTCAGAGATCAATAAGAGCTTGCAGAGCTACACCAATCCAAGGCTCAGGAGAGGGATTCTAATTAAGCAATTAAACTGCCAGTCGGCGGTCACTCTACTACTCAGTTTTCATGGAGGAAAACACAACGGAGCCACTTTCCTGTGCTGACCACACAGAGCCCTCCCCAGCCAGTGGATCCCACTGCTGACTGCTGCCTTAGCAAGAAACTCCCGACTTGTCATCCCGGAAAGCCCAAGGTAAATTAACACCAGGCACTGGAAAATGGGCAGAAAGTGCAAACATATTACCAAATTTGTTGAAACCTGCCTGCTAGTGGAGCTGGCTGATTAGCTCCCCATGACGCCATCACCATTTTAACAGAAGTCAAAAAATTCAGTCTCGCTCCCTTTTCATTACACCAGCATGCAATTCTAGAAAATACAGCTCTACGATGTTGTATCTAAGTCCTCAAATGGCTCGAAAGACTGCGATTGCAGGTCAATAATAGTGCCGGGGAATGAACTGATCACATTTTCTAAAGGTCCTCTGCAATTTTTCACTAAAGCCCTGATGGGTGCGGGAGAAGAGATGATCAAAACTCATTCATTCACTTACTGAGCCATGCACTTATGAAGAATTCAGGCATCAAATAGATTAGTACCTTTATGTACAAAAACTACCACTATGGGATATAGGAAAAGGAATGGAGGCTGCGTGTTAGTGTTGCATTTTTAAATTTTCATTTGTTTCTTCTACTTCCTGAATTTTGCCTTTACTTCCAAGAGTAATGGCACACGGTCACCTGTAGGCTTACCCTGCTTCCCCCTGGGACCAGTGCGGACTAGACCTACTACAAGAAGAGCTCTCATCTGTATACCCAGAAGAGTATAGCATGATTCCTACCCCATGCCTGGTGCACTTGTGTCCCAGAGAATGAACCTTAGTGGCTATGTACTTTGAGAATGAACGCTCTCCCACCCTCCAGTGACATCACCTGTCCTCAGTGCCCACTGTGTCTCCATCTCCTTTTCCTCTTCCTTCTCATGAATACAAACCTTCTCTGGTTGTTCGTCCCAGTTTCCCTCTTCCTGCTTGGGTTGCCTAGGAGCCCAATTTTATCAATAAGCAAACCATAATCCCTAGGCTATAAAGAGAGTGGATAGAAGTGCCACAACCAGAAACTAGGATTTAGTGATTGGCACCAAGAGTGAGTGAATGAATGAATGGAACCCAGACCTCCTAACTTGCAAGCAAGGACACTCGACTGTGTTTAAGTCCCTAACACTTTTCCTTATAGTGATCACTGAAGTCTGTTTTCACTGGAGATAGAAAGTCAAGTGGCTCCAAAGTAATCTTCATATTACTTTCTCCCTTTGCTTTTCCAGTTGTCCTTTATTTTGCCATTTAGTTTCTTACGTGTAACTATAACTTTTATATTTCACCAAAATATGTATTCTTACTTTAGAAAGTACAAGATCATCATCTCAGTGCTGGCCTTGCTATTAATTTCTACCTGGCCTTTACCCTGAACTTTCTGGACTTCTGTTTCTTTCTTGCTAAACCAGGAGACGACGCTAAGATCACTTTCTCTCCCTTCTCCCTTCTTCCTCCTTCCTCCCTCCTTCCAACTTTAGTATTTCATGTATCTATATGTTTATGACTGTCGCCCATATGATCCTTCAGTTAATATTTCTATTCTAACAAGTAAACTGTTACAGAAGTTTTAAAAAAGGGCTGGTCCCATCTAAGCATAATTTACCTTGGTATCAAATGGTACACTTGAGCTCTATTAAAAATTCCATGAATAGAAACATTATCTGACAACATCATTGGCAGCTCATTATTTTTCTCTTTGCTAATGACTCTTTCTAAGCAACAGGACCAAGAAATTAACTTGAATGTCCCCAGAATGAATGATTGGCTTTGTATGAACTTAAACTGCTGAGATTATTATGTAAGATATTGGACTTTCGGGTACATTTCACATTCAGGGTCCATCTAGCCATCGAGATAGATGGCTGATGCTTCAGTGCTGCCTTCCTGAGTCCCTGGACAAGTAACCACCATGTGGAGCCAAGCTTCCAGCCTCGCCAGCACACTGCCCTACCTGGCACCCACCTCTACAGACGTCCCGTCCCCACAATTGAGTCCACTTGGCAACCACAGATGGCAAATTGCAGATCTCTGTTGCACTTTACCTGTACACATTTTTTAAACATTTCTTCGTCTTGCTGTGAATGTAATTAATTGTATAGGCAATGATGACTTAGCTGATACACAGTTTATGCAATTTCCTCATAAATAAATTTATAAATCAGAAAACTCTTATGTTAGGCCACATGTTCCAATTTCTCAATCCAAAAAACACGAAATTTACAGGAGCATTCTGACTCTTCTTCGGGTCTCTGCCCTCATAACATGACTTCTCCAGTTTTCGCCTCTATCTCCAACATTCAGCCACGCCTTTTCCACCAGCACCTTGTCCTCGGGACACACCCTCGGTGTCTCCATCATTTGTGACATGACTTCCCGCCGATTTTGCTCGCCCACAGGTCATGCCTGCTGCCCCAACTCCTGGAGGTCTGGAGACAGTCTGGAAGCTCCTGCTTCTCCTGAGCCACTGTGGCCCCGGGGTCTTGCCAGACCCGCCCTCACAGGCTAGTGAAGAACAAACCTGGTGGCCGTGTTGTTTCAGCCCTCGTCCTGGGTGACCTCTGCCCATTGTGACACCTTGGCTCACTCATCACACATGACTTCACCTTGCTTCCCACATGGCGACTTTCTCTGTGGTCCTCCCCTGACCTCTCTGAGCACTGTTTCCATTTCCTCATCCTCCTTTTGCCCCCTAAGCAGTGGTGCTTCCCCAAGAGCTCATTAGGCCCTTATTTCTTTATGAAATCCTCCTGTAAGTGACAACAGATACCTCCGTGACTGTAACAACTGCCTAGACACACAGAAATTATCCTGAAATGTGTATGTCCAGCTCAGATCCCCTCCTGGCATCGAACTCATACTTCGGACGCTATAAGGAACACAGGTAGAGTAGACCTTTCAACTCAGTTTCCAATGAGCCTCCTTCCAGTCTATCCCTTTATTCAGTTAATGTCATCATCACCTATTCTTCCTCATACCCCCACTGCTGTCACCCTCCACCATGCAATTAGCCTCGGAATCCTGGCTACTGCACTGCCATAACATTGCTCCAGCGTCCCCTTTCTACTCCCAAGACCGCTGTGCAGCACAGGGTCACCTCTGGGTCAAGGTTTTCCAAAGCTTTCCAACAGCCTTTACCCCAGCTGTCTCTGTCTTTGCCCTCATTACTCATACTGCTGCGTGTTGCTGTGAAACACAGTTCAGGGTGTGTTATTCTTCTGTTTCACAGAAAACTTCCACTCACCCCACTATCTAGAGGATAATTTCAAAATCATGGGCAGAACATAAAAAGCTTTATCCCACTTGGATGTCTTCTGTTGCCCTTCTCTCCACACACTCCCTGTCTACACTCCAGGCACAAAACCCATGTTTATACTCCCAAAATCTGTGCACTATTTCTCCATCCTTCCCTTGTAGTCTCTCCTCACTCTTTGCTATCTCCTTCCTACCCTTCCTCTCTTCCTTTTCACCCTTCTTCCCTTCCTCCCTTTCCCTGCAGTACTGGGGATTGAACCCACAGCCTCGCTCATGCTAGGCAAGTACTCTACCACTGAATTACACCACCAGCTTTTTACAGTTTGAGACATGCCCTCATTGAGTTACCCAGGCTCACCTCAAACTCGTAACCCTCCTGCCTCAGCTTCACAAGTAGCTAGGATTATGGGCATGCAGCACCATGCTCAGCTCACTTCCATATTTCTTTTATTGAGATTCTGTCACTTAAATGTCATCTTCAGTGTAAAACCTTGCTCCCTTCCAGGCTTGAATGAACCATTCCTGCCATTTCTCATGGTTATGATGACAGGGAACTGAGTTCTAAGTACACTACATGCTCGCTGCTGTCCTATGAGAACAAATCTTCTGTTGAAGAGTTTGAGGCCCAGAACCAGAGATGAGCAGACTTCTCTGTAACTCCTATGCCCACGGCTCCTTCTCCCAGAGTTCATAAACAAACCTCCCTGAAAGCACTCATATCGTCAGCAGCAGTCCATGATCACAACTAGCACAAATCGCAAACTTTCTATATACTACAGCAAGCAAGTTACCCACATTGTCTCAAATATCCCAACAACAAATATGTCACAGGTCCTGTTATTATACTTATTCTACTCAATGAAATGGAAGCTGAAAGATTAACATTCTCTCTGGCAGCACAGTTGGAAATGGCAAAATCCAGGCTTGGCCCCAGGTCCGTTCCACCACAGAGCTAGAGTTCTCAGCTACGGCACCACTTTCGGTACAGCTCCTTTTTATATCAGTGGCTTGCCCAAGTGCTTAGAGGTGTCTGCTTCTTGATGCCTTCTGCCTGCTGCCTGGGCTATTCCAACAACTTTATACAGGATTCCCTGACATTGACAAAGTGTTTAACTCTTACATATGTGTTTTGCCTTATCTGCCAAACTGAACTCCTCCCAGCACCCGTCTACCTGTTTATTTTCCCCTTTCCATGACCCTGATCAGATCATATTTGAAGGTCCACTGCCTCCCATCTGTTCCCTCCTGCTAAGTTTGTTCAGCCAGGCCCTGCTGCCCGCTGAGATATGGCCATGGTGAGCAGAAAACCTTGTGTATTTACATCCCATGGAGGTGGAAAATCTTTCTGTTGATGACAGGAGAGGCAAAAAACATAGCCGTGACGGGTGTACCTCTGCCTAGGCTTTGGTCGCACGCTCTGTGTACTGTCTGTGCATTATGGATTTTACCAAAAAGAAGACTTTGTACGGGTCACAGACTTTCTAGTGGGAAGAAACTGTACCATCCCAAGTCTGCAGGTCACACAGTACAGACTCAGGCGGGAGCAAGTGGTCAGACATGCTACCTGCAGGCAGGACTACGAGCGTTCCCCTCTGGCCCATTCTACCTTCTCCTGAAGACCCTTCTTTTGTCTCGGTGTTAATTTCACCTGTATTCTCCAAGTAGTTTTAGGAAAGTACAGAGTTCTTAGCTGTTAGTTATTTTCTTTCTTCAAACAGAACACATTGTTCCATTGTCATTATTGTGGAAAAGTCAGTATTTGCTCTACCATTTTCTGAAAGGTAATCTTTTCCCTCCCACCCACTCTCCTGGCTGGTCTTAACATTTATTATTTATTTTTTGTTTATAAAGTTATCTTTCTATTTATTCTGCTTGGCTGTTTGGATAATTTTTATAAAATGAGGTCTTCCTTCAGTTTTGGAAAAATCTTTGTCATTAGCTCTTTAAATATTGCTTCTGTTCCATTTACCTCTTTTTTTCTTCAAGGATTCTAATTACATATATGTTAAACCTTTTCTATGTGTTATTTATGTGTCTTAATCTCTCCTCTAAATTTTTAATTTTTGTGTTCATCTGAGATTTTTACTAGATAGATTCTTCCAACTTATTCTTCAGGTTTTTATTTATCTCTTTACCTCAGTCACTACTTCTCCCCACACAAATAATCCAAAAGAACAGCAACAAAAACCTTCGGGTAAGGTCTTCATTTTAGCTATTGTATTCACTGCTTTAACATTTTTTGGCTGGTTCTTTTTCACATTCGCGATGTTGTTTGACACAGCTTGCAATGCTGGCTGGAAGTTTTAGTTTTGAATCTTATCTCCGTGACTTTAGCAATCATGGTTAGGAAACCTGCGGTTGGTGAGCTCAGTGTCCTCATACATTAGTGGGTTCCCTCTGGTGACTTGATGCTGGGGTGCACTCTCAGTGAAATGAATGTTCGACTTTCACTTCTCCCAGGATGTGCGGGTGACTAGGATTTTGGCCCTAATAAGTCTCTGGACTCAAACTCCAGTCCTCTTTGCTCTAAGAGGCTCTCAGAATTGCTGCTGACCTCTTCTGAATTAGAAAATGCCCTCTGGGCAAAACGGTTCCAAACACAGCGTTCACAGCTTTCAGATACTAACTTGGAAATGTCATACTATGTTGTGAGTTCTTTGCTGTATTTAGAAAGATGTTTTAAAATGTCATCCAAAATTTTAAACTGTCTCTTTCAAAAGATTTGTCCCAAATTAGCATTTGCAAAAGTGAATGTCTTACACCTTATGTTTGCCAACCTAGACACGGAAGGCTCATTTGGAAAGAATATATAGTCATAATTCAATTGAGCTTTTATTAATGATCCAACTGTGAAAATAATACTTGAAATACACACTGTTAGACTGGAATACTTGAAAAAATATGAAACAAAACTTTTGAGTCTTCTTGAATTAAATTCAAAAGGAATTAACCAATTGGAGATTGTATAAAAGCTGTCAGGAAGCTAAAATAGAAAGAGCCACTAACCAAGAGAATCTGGTTTATATTTAAATGAAATGTCTATTAATACAAATGATAACTGGAAAGCTTTTCATTAGGAAATCAGTAACCAAAAAAATTCAAATTGAGAACAAAAAGAAAAATGAAACCTAATTCACTCCTACATTAAGCAGAAAGCACGGTAGCAACAGAAACTTTTTATCTTACAGCCACACCCCCACTCATCTCTCCCCATCTCACAACCTGCTTTGTCCTACCCAAACACCACTGATTTGTTCCAATACCAAATCAAGATACACTGATCTTAAGAAAAGCACAACCCCATGAGAACTATAAAAGCTTAATTTGATCTAAACTAGTTGTGATAAATATATTCTACTATATTCTGATTTCCTTTGTAGCTAATTCTGGCCAATGATATAGGAAGGGGCTTTTGTAGAAATTTTGCTTTCCTAATTAAAACACACACACACACACACACACACACACACACACACAAAACAGAAACAGTTAATACTATTCCTTCTCCTTTCTCCAGATGTGGACACACAAAGGAAGACAAAACAAAACAAAAGAAACCTACTGCTGCCATTTTCCTGATAATGAAGTAACAAACACAGTGAAAGCCAATAATGGTGGAATAGACACTGAGATGCCAAATAAACCTTTTTTTTAAAATTTTTTTTTCCAAATAAACCTTAATATTGTCTACCTCCTGTTTTGTTTTTAAGGTTAAAAAGAATGAATGTCCATGTATTCTAAGTGTTAATAGTTAGTTTTCCGATGACTCGACAAGAAAATGCCCATAACAAATAAGTTCTCTAAATGTACTCATATGACAAAGTTTTGATACAAGTCTGACTGGAGACAATGCTTGAAATTTGTATTACTTACCGTAATACAAGAGTCTGAAGGTTCCAGATCAAAGTCAGTGAAGTTCAAGAGGACACGGTGATTTTTTTCAACTTGAATGATCCAAGAACAGTCAGTGTTACTCCCATAATTGTTGGGGTAATTTGGAGAATGAATTTCTCCATTGGGAGTATGGAAAATTCCACCACAACCTGTATGTGGGAAACCCAACTCAGCATGAGAGGAATCACTGGTGCACAAAACCATAGCATTTTCTGATCTGGGCATAGAAGTCAACATGCAGCCTCTCTTGAATATTAGTTTTATTTGGTCTACACTAAAAGCTTCAAAGAACTGAACAGTCACATTAATTCACTAATCCCAATAGAAATAAGAAGGTATGTACTGTATAACACTAAGAAAATGCATCAAATACACTAAATAAGGATGTCAAAGTTACTTAAAATAATAATGAAAAATAAGTGCAAATGAAATCACGCTGTCATAAACCCATGAAATATCTCTTTATTGCTCTCTAAAATACAGCATATTGTAAAAATAATTATTTCCTTCGAAGTATTTGCTAACGCAGTAGTATTTAGTTTAAAAAATAATTTAACAGGGTTGGGGATTTAGCTCAGTGGTAGAGTGCTTGCCTAGCAAGTGAAGGCCCTGAGTTTGATCCCTTGCACTTCCCCCAAAAAGAGTAGTCACAAATAATTTAACATCCATCTTTTAAAATTTTAAAATTTAATGTTCTGGACGTAGTACAATTACTAGTGTTGTTTTTAATTCCTACGATGTTATGAAATATCTGTTGGTACAACACCTATCTCTATTATCATTATAATAATATAAACCATTAATAGAAACATAACCGCATTATTTTCTAGTAGTTAAGAACCATTTTGGAGTAATCTAAGCACTGCGTGTGTAAATTCGTACATAATCAACTTTAAGAGAGATTCCATGTGATCACTGTACCACCTTGGAGTTAAAGTGGAGCCGTAAGGTGGACTGGTATCACATTTCTGTGTGGCCATTTCTAGCTGTGGGACTTAGGGCAAATCACTGACTCTCTAAGCCTCAGTTCCCCCACTTCTAAGATGGGATATGAAACAGACTTCCTTCATAGTGAAGTTATAAGTACAAATGAGATAATCCTTGAAAAATATTTTAAAAAGTAGCTGGCATATAATAAGCATTCCATATATATTATTATTGTTAATAGTCTCATAAGATAATGTATTAAAATATTTTGTTCCATAATTTGTAATTTAAAAATCTGCAATAGGTAATTTATTTAGACTACCTAAGACCCTGCACAGAAAGTCAGTAAGCAACACATAGTCATTCCTTGGAACTGACAAATTTAATGTTTACAGAATTCATGTTTGCCAGAATCCAAAGGTCTATACTATGGTATGAAGTGATCTGCCATTAACTGATGCACAAATCTGAGGCTGGGAAATGGGCACACATCTGTTGGCAAGCAAACAAGTGTGGCCAGTCCCCCCAACTCTGTTCTCACCATGGACGTGCCTCCCTGTATCTTTGTTTTTGTGTACTTCGGGAAATGGAGAAAATTAAACTCTATTCCATTTTTTAGGGAACAGTAAATGTCAAGGCAGTATTAGCCACTCGGGAAGTCCCACAGTCCTCAGGGTATAGCTTTCATTCCTCTCTCCAGTCACTCCAGAACGTTTAACTCGGGTGGGCTTAAGTGCTGTAGAGTACCTCCTTCTCGCCACTCACCTCCAGACAGCGCTTGCCAGGAGGCGTTGAAGCCTCGCCCATTTATAGAGCTGTCGGTCTTAAATCGGATTGCTAGCTCGTTTCCAGTGCTGGAGACCTGCATGGGGATGACGGAGGACCTTTGGGCACACAGCTGGGTTAATCTGGGAGCGTGGAAATCAGGGCCTCCATAGATCTAAGACAGGGTGGGAGAAGAAAACATGACTTAGTTACAGATGCACTGAAACCATCTCAGCCCTTCCCATGGCTTCTTTTTAATCACCAACTCTTGGAATCTGTTATGATTAGAGACAGAAAACAGTCTTCCTGGGTGGGGACACACTGTAAACTTGAGCTGCATTTTCAAAGGCGCTCCCTCTGACCTAGGAACACACAAGTTGACTCACCCAAAAAAATCCCTGCTTGCTTATCAGCTAGAACCACAGAGGCGGACTGAGTGGACTGCTGCAGAACCAGTCCTGTCCCCCGCCCCCCACCCTTTCCTCTTTTTTATGTCTCTGAAATGTTTCTCTGGTCGTGTTGCAGATAATACAATATTAAGTCTGAATTTTCTAACTCTTACATAAACGTACATACAAAGAGTCTTAACAGAAAGTCATTTTATTTACGAAAGTGGCTATTGGTTTTCTACTTATATTTTTAAGAATTTCCATCTACCCTGCAAATAGAGTATAAAATGAGTCATCAAGCATAAAGGTTTTGTATCTTCAGAGGGAGGAAATATAATCTCTGGAAATGCTCTGCAGTGTCCTCAACAAGGAGCTCTACAGACCCCGCTTGGCCTCTCCTTGGCACGTGACCAACAGAGCCAGTTTCTATGCAGGAGCCCCTAGACTCTGCCCTTGAAACTAGATGGCAACCTCTACACGGCTTCATACCACCACGGCTTCTCCAAATTTGCCCAGTTATCTTATCTGTCTGGCCGGGATCCAGCCGCTCCGTGACAGATGCATCACTCAGGCAAGATTTCCCCTTGGTCTCACCTCCAAGAGGCCTCAAACTCTGGCTCCTGAATTTGCCCCAGACCCTGCTTATCTAATGTGTTTGTGTGTGTGTGTGTGTGTGTGTGTGTGTGTGCTGAGAGCCAGGGGTGAGAGGAAAATAAGTACTGAACAGAAGTTATTGATCTGCCATCTTTAGGTCTTGTCAAAATTGCATTTGTGGGAGAAAGGCCACGCTGGGCGACAGTTTTCAAGTATATTGGTATCTGAGCCCTTCACAACCTCCCACCGTCATTTATAGGCACGAAAATTCATATTCCAGCCAAAGCCCAGGAAGCAGCTCTCAGGAAGGTCTGCGCTTGGTGCCCTCCCACCTCTCCTAGCGCCCCTGGTGCGCTGGCCCACCCTCGGGCCCTCTGCTGACTGATGGAGAAATCACTCAAGTGTTCTCTGGGCAGAAAGAGTGAGAACAAGAAGCCTGCTCTGGGGGAAGAGTACATGATTTGAATCTATAATGATTGCTTTGTCTGGTGAACTCCCCCAGCCAAGCAGGAAAAGCCAAAATGAATGAAACTGCTGTTTCCCAGAGGGCTGAGCACAAGGGCTGTAATTACAGCGGAATGAAGCGGGCTGACTGCTTCAGGCTTATTTTCATTAGCAGGAGCCGATGTTTGTGCGGCCCCCTCTGTGCCATCAAAACCTGGACTTCAGGAGGAGCCTCGTGGGGTCCTTGCCACGCACACACATGCGAATGGAAGAAACAACACTGCTTCTTGTTGAGAGTTCTCTGCCCAGTGTCAGCACTCCCTACCCCCTCACCCGCCCCGGGGCACAGTCCCCAGAGCCTGCTTCTGACAGCATGTGCTCCTAATCATCCAAGCCCAATAACCAGCACATGTTTAGAAAGAACACTGAGTATAAGCACTAAGTCCCCACAAAGAAAACCTACACGTCGGCAAAATATCCTCTATTTTCTCTGCTCCCGCATCCCCTTGAGATCACAAACATAATGGGTGTGAGTTGGCTGGGCCTAGAAGCCTCCAGAAGAATAAACACAGCCACTTTTGACATTCTTCGCTTTCCCCCTCCCTGGGGTGCACTCACAAATGACCACTGCAGAGAGACCAGCCTGTGCTGACTGCCCACAGCAAGCAATTTTCCTGGTTTATTGCAGGCAGCGGACTCCCTTTCCTACTTGACGCCAGCTCAGGCTCTCTCTCTACAGAGCTTTCCCAGAGATTGCCATAAAATCAGCCCGGTGTTTCCATGACCAGAACAATAGAAAGGCGATTTTGGCTTCCACACATAAAACCGATAGTAGAATATGTTCAAAAGAGGGAACAGACGGAAAGGTTTTGAGGGTGCGGTTCATTCCACTATGGCATATGACTGAACTTTTGGGGAAAAAGAATTGTTCTGATGATCAGAGATTAAAATGTATTTTTAGCCAATGCTCAGGATGGAGAACATTTCAAAGCCATGGTTTTAATCTGTTTTGAACATTTCTTTCTGCTCTGTTAGCTCCATTTATTATTACAATCAAGTCAGCATTCCAGGGTTATGAGTAACTACATGGCTGTTGCTTTATGCAACTGGCCACTTCCTGGACAGTCATTTTTTGGGGGAAAAGATGGCTCCTGATTAAATTTGGTGAATCCCAGTCAGTCCTATACCTGGTGACAGGAGAATCCTACTTGGCTGTGGTCCACAGAACACAGAAGATGAATATGTGGGCTGAGAAAATTAGCCATGTTTTCAGGCCACACACCCACAGGGATAACAAATTCTGAAACCTACTGCCAACACATTATCAGTGATTAAGCAACGGAAAAAATTTATTTTATCACCATTAGCCCAAATTTATTAGAGCACTTTCATCTGAGTTGAGCATTTGCAGAGAAGCAAAACACGGTTTATGAACAAAAAGTCAAATAGCTACTCCTTTCAGTCTAAGAAAAACATTTCCCACGAACATTTAGGAAGTATTCCTCTAAACCCTGATCCTGAAGGAACCTGGGAGCGCACTGCAACGTCAGCTAGTCCTAACAAAAATAAACCCCAGGTTGACTGACACCTTCCGCACACGCAATTATATCCAAGTGAAGGACTTTCACCCTTGAATGCTGTTTGCTGCCTAGAGTCTCCAAATTTGTCGCCCTGTTCTTGAAGCTGCTTGCAAGGAATAACCCCTGCTTCTGCTTTCTCATGTAATGGGTATGACAAAATCCAAACCACAATGAGCCCATTTATACTTTGTCAAGCGGGCAGTGACCATATGCATTTTGGAATTTGAAAACGAAGTGTTGGCACGCTGCACATCACTGTGGACAATTGCTGCCAGCCCTTTGTAGGTGTAAAGAGTTTTATGCACCAAGCAATGTCCTCGTTGGCAAGAGAAACCACTGGAACATTCTACATGTGAGTGTAAGTCCTACTTCATACTGAGTGTGAATTTTGGGAGGTACCTTGTTGTTTCCTCCTAAAAACCATTCTTCCTCTGACATGGGCTCAGGAGAGCAGGATGCAATAGCAATACTTCTATGGAGACAAGGGCGTGGGTTTCACCTGTAGCCTTCTCAGCTCCGTCTCTGATCTCACTTCCTGCAGCACCGTCTCCCTGTGGAGGGATGTGAGCTACTGCATAGAATCCCTTGTGACTCTGCCTCCTCTCTTTGTGGGGAAGATCTTAGAACGCTGCTTCTTTTCACAGTAAGAAGTTATTTTCTAATCAAATAAAGACTTTAAAGCACAACCTACTCATTTCATTCATTGCACACTGAACACCTCTGTGGTTTGACACTGGTTTACATGAAGTACAGAGTAGTGACCAGGTTTATTCCTTACATCTTCCATTCACCATCCACGTGGTCACTGAAAAGCCCATTAATTTGAGCCTATAATATAGGGACAAAATCCTCCTTTTGCCTCATGGGATTATTCAACAAGCAAAGGAAAAAATGATTGTAAATATTCTTTCATAAAACACTGCAATTGTGCATTATTTCAATGTGTCATTCAGCGATTTGGATGCTTTTGTTCATTATATGAACCTATTGAATGTTTACTATTTCCACATACTCTGGGTCAAACATATAGCAGTAAAACAAAGCAAAGCAAAAACACCTCACTTACTAAGGAATTTATTCTCACTCAATACAGAACCCTTGTTGCGATGTGCTATGCAGTTCCTACAGCTAAGGTGGTGAGTTTTCTGTGTGTACTTAGAAGCCATTAATTCATGCAGGAGATAGACCTATCCATACACACACCATGTATATCCTAATGATTAGATTCTTACAATAAAAAGCTGATTATAATAGTGTAGAGTCCAAGGTTCTCAAAAACCGTCTTAATTTTCTGGGATGTACCCTTCGCAGAAACACTGAAAAGTTCTTGTTTTCAAATGCCTCGCACTACCTAAGTGACCATTTTTAAAAAGCCTTTGCAGCAGACACACCCTGCTGACACACCACAGACCGCAGCTAAACCAGCAAATACTCTCCACATGCTGCCCCGAGTGCTTGTTTTAAGGGAGTTTTCTCACAGTGAAGCACACTGAGGGGCTTTAACCGTCCCAAGCACAGTGCTCACCTGCCGGAACTCAGCCTCTGGTCCTTCAAGGGGATGACCTCTGGGAGGTCCCAGAAGACTGTGCTGCCTAGAGGCTCCCTCCTGGCTCTCCTCCATTCTGTTACTGTTCCCTGCCCCTGCTTGCAGCCTCCCCTCCTAACTGAGCTGCTAGAGCTCTCAGGCGCTGCTGGAAGGGAAACCCGAACTAAGATATCAGTTCCATATGTCTACTGACACCCTGTGTGAAGGGCTGAGACTCATTAGAATGCCTAAGAATAGAACTCTGCTGGCCAATGGAAAGAATGTGGGGCTCTCCACAGAGTGATCTCCAGTCCTACTCCCCCTCTATCTCTGAACATGCTGAAAACCATCTCCCTTCTTACCTCCAGGACATCATAGTGGCAAGTTGATGCATATTCCACGTCGAAGTCATGGATAGTGAGCTGAATTCTACTTCCCAGGGCAGTGTGAATGTACCAGATACACTCTTTGTTGGGTGGATACTTTCCAGGGTACCCGGGACTGCTGAAGGAGCCCCTGGCTCCAGACAGCTCCCCACCACAACCTGTTAAAACAGCAGAGCTCTGTCAGTTCAAAGAGGGCAGCAGCAACTGGAAAAATCAAGAAATTCAACTCACCCAAGGTAATTGAGAGTATGCAATGTTAATTTAGGAGAAACTCATTTAGTCAAAATAAAGTCTATGCAGTTATAAAACAATGAGAAGAGGTTGGGAGTTTAGCTCAGTGGTACACTGCATGCTTAGCCTGCACAAGGCCCAGAAAGCCATCCACATCATCAGAGAAAAGAAAGAAAGAAAGAAAGAAAGAAAGAAAGAAAGAGAGAGAGAGAGAGAGAGAGAGAGAGAGAGAGAGAGAGAAAGAAAAAGAAAGAAAGAAAGAGAGAAAGAAAGAAAGAAAGAAAAAGAAAGAAAGAAAGAAAGAAAGAGAGAGAGAGAGAAAGAAAGAAAGAAAGAAAGAAAGAAAGAAAGAAAGAAAGAAAGAAAGAAAGAAAAAATCATAGTTATAACTTGTAAAGAAATACCTATTATATAACAATGCTTGCCTCATCTCATCAAACTTTTGGTACTTTGATCAAAATGTCATTCTAAGTTTTGGGTTTTCTTCACAACAGTTAGATGAGAACGACACGGTAGAAAGTACAGTGGGTTATGTGAGCAGCATTTGGTACACTCATGTCTTCAGGTCTTTAGTTTCCTTGTTGCTAGCACAGTATTTCCAAGTTCCTTTCAGGTTAAGAACTGGACTTTAGTCAAAGTGCTACCATCGTCTTGAGTTTCCTGTCTCCTCCTTCCACTTGAAAACCTGTTTCTACACTTTAAAAGTGTTGTCCCAGCCAGCTACACATGCCTCTACTCCCACCACTGTGAGATGCTGAGGAGGATCACGAGTTCCAGCACAGCCCGGGCAATTAAACAAATTAGCAAGTTCAGCACAAAGGCTGGTACAACAAATAAACAGATATAAATAAATAAAATGTGTTATCCAGGGAAATATCTTTCCTATGCCCTATAAAGTTTCTTCTTTTATTTCTGGCTAAAACTCTATGAAAAAGCTATTTAAAACTAGATGTTCTCATACTGTTTATAGACAGTGGTGAATGTTCAGAAAAAACATAAGTTCCATAAAAGATTTAAAAAATATTTGTCCTGCTATAACAACGCATGGAAAATATTCCTGAAGTCCAAATCAGCAGATTCGACATATTTTCAATACCACTGCCCAACTCTAGGGAGCACCATTCGTAGTATATTCCATAAAACAATCTTCCCTAAATTTGGGCAGGCCAAAGTTAAAATGTAACACCTTTTACCAAATGCTTTATAAGTAAAAGAAGCCAGTCTGTCTCCATAGTCAGCTGACAGGGTTCTTGATGTCCACTGTATTGAATAATAGTCCAGTGAAAAAAACTTTTGAGGAAAATAATTTTATGGCCAGACGATATAAAAGAGAACAAGGAAATGGAAGCTTAAACATTTCATCTCTGCATTTTTTTAGCTTTGGTTCAACAGCCCATCTCGTTGAATTTTTAAAAAATCATAGTTGACTCATCTAAATCTCTGTATAACATTTTTCCATTTTCTTTTCCAATTGTCTTAGGTTTCCTTGTAAATTCCATTGTAAATAACAGGATACTCATACCCTTAAACTAGTCACTGTACACTGCACTGGTCCTATCAGATTCTTGGCATGCAGTGATGCTTTGAAAAGTTACAGTTATGGTTGTGTAGATCCACAGTGTCCTTCCTTCTGATATTTAAAAGAAACAACGTTTGTTTAGCGACTAGAGTGTATCTCAGTGGAAGTGTTCCCATGGGTTTGATCCTCAGCACCAAAAAAAAAAACAAAAAAAAAAACCCCCAAAAAACCAGTTTGTCTTTTAAAAACAAAGAGCAAGAAGGGAAGGGAGGGGAGGGGAAGGGGGGAAGAGGGGGGAAAACCAAGATGTATCATGTACAGGTACAAAATAACCATGTTGATTATGATCATTATGTATACAATGTATCAATACATGTTCTTGGTAAAAATAAAAAAATTTTTAAAAAAGCATAATTTTATTTTTAAGTATGTCATATTTTACTATTCTCATCCCTACTACATGTATGTATGTTTTAAAGAGAAATTCGAATATTATTATCAGTGTTAATCTGCTTCGGAAAATACAGAGTGGTTGTAAAAAATATAAGAGTGGTTATAAAAAAAGAGAGGCGTTAGGGATTTAGCTCAGTGGTAGAGCACTTGCCTAGCAAGTGCAAGGCCCTGAGTTCAATCCCCAGCACTTCATCCTCTAAAAAAGAAAGAGAAACTTCTGGGACTTGAAGATTTTAAAGTCTTCTGTTTCTTGTTCATCCGCTCATTATTTTTGAAGTTTAACATATCAAAAGATAGTGCATTTGAAAGTTCACATTAAATGCAAAGTAGAATATATAACTTAGTGACATTTTATGGTCAAAATTATAAAGTTAATGCTGATAATTATAGTAGAAATATAACTCCATCTTTGTTAAAAATCCATGACTACAAATTTTAAAAAGTAAAATAACTTTCTAGTTTCATTTTCACTCATTCATTCATTAAGTATCCATTGAGCATGTACCATGGGATAAGCAATGCTATAGAAACTAGGTATATTTAATAGCTTTTGAGAGAAAAGTTTATTGACAGAAATTGTACCATTACACACATGCCTCTCTGCATGTTAGTACATAATTTTTTTGCTTTTTTTGCAGTTTGCAAAGAATAATTTCATTAGTATTAATTTGAAAAAATGTGAATTCTTTATCCTTTACATAGTAATTCATAGTAAACTGCAAATAGGAATAAACAAGTCACGTGATTGTTAGTTAGATTTTAACTCCAGGTATGTGACCAAAAAAAAAAAAAAAAAAAGAATGGCTAAATGATAAAAATACCAACCAAGGAAAGAATAATGCTGTGATGAATAAAGACTTACAAGAGTTAGATATTTGGAAGAAACAGAGAGTGACTCTTTATATCCAAATTAGTAAGAGACAGTTTTCATAGGGGAGACATGACTTCAGAACTGTTTGATGAGTACGTTAGATCAAAAAATTTTCAGAAACTTTCTACATACCTCATAAAGCTTAGGCTGTGGCCTAAGACAAAATGGGTTCCAAGATTGACTGCGACACTCATTAGCTAAGTAATTTAGCATCTCTAATCCTTGGTGCATCCATAGGGTTGTCGTGCAGATTAAATGAAACGATCAAAATATGTTTTGTAGCTAAGTGTCTTGCATATGATAAGCATTCCACACATGCGGTATAATATATCTTAACAGGACTTTACTGAGATATAGAATGAGATTAGAAAAAGACTAGGAGCTAGAAGAGAAATTATTGGCTAAGAAGCCATGACTAGCTAAAGAAGTGGTACGAAACTGGTTGTTTATTAAGCTATCACAAATTCTTTAAAAGTCTTCATATGTGTACGGTAGTTCAATTTTCAGAGTGCTTTTAATAAGTACAGTATTTTCTTTAAAATTCTAAAAAATAGGCCTGGGGATTTAGCTCAGTGGTTCAAGTGCCTGCCTTGCAAGCACAAGGCCCTGAGTTCGATCCCCAGCACCAAAATAAATAAATAAATAAAATAAAAGAAGAGTCTAAAAAATATGAGATACTCAAGAATGATAATGTCAGGCCCATTTTGGAGATGAGTAAAGTAAGGCTCAAGGGTGACTTGTTCGTGTCTTGTAAGTGAATGGCTGCTCTAGGGACAAAGCTCAGAGAGTGTGACACCACCACCTCACCACCCATCTCTAGTTCTGTGCCCTTTCCACTATGCCTTGTTGACCACATCACCCAAAGGCATGGGAATGGCAGGGTTGGACAATGGCCTCATTACTGTTCTGTCCCCACTGACCAAGAAAAAGTCACCATAGCAACCTGGAAAAAGTAAACAAAGCAAAAATCTTTTCATCGACTTTGAGACCAATCTGACAAAATCTAGTATGTGAGCATAATTCAGACTTCAGCTGACCTGGAATAAAATAATGTTTGAGGAAGATCATGCAGTTTTTAGTTTTACAGAGTTAATCTTTACAAAACTTTTACTGGTGACTGATAATCTCTTTGATTTTATTTTCCTCCCAAATCCTAGTCACCAGCTGAAAGGAAGCGCTTACTTTATCAGCAGGAAGCACATTGATCTACCAAGCTCATAACAAGGAAGAGTTTAAAGCTATTGCTAAACTCGTTCATTTGTGTAGCTAATTTCAATTTTTTTCATAAAAGAACTTTACCAATACCATTTTTGTTTTTGTGTAAAACAAGCTAAGAGTTATAAAATAGAGCTAAAAACTTATAATAGTCACCTCCTATATATGTTTTATCTTCAACTTTTTGTGTATGTGTGTTTTTAACAAAAGCAAACTAGCAATCAAATACCCAAACATGATCAGAAGTGAAAAATTTAAAAAGTAAATTCCGCATTGCCCTATGATTGCTCACCTCTTAACACTTGGCATTTTTCTAAAAGTAAAATTCCATAAACCAATAGCATCAGGAGGGTGCCAGCTTGAAGTAGACTTGGCTGAAATCCACCAAGGCTGGACAGAAAAGGAGAAACAACCCAGCCAGAACACCTTGCCCCTGTGCCCTAATTCCTGTAGGCAATGCTTGAGAAACCATCAATGGATGCTAATAAGGAGCCAAAAATCCAAAGTATAGTGAAAGAAAAAAATTAAACACAATAAATTATATGCTCCTATACTTGGCTAAAATGATTGATAAACACTAATAGTTTTTCTAGAACGAAAAGCTCTGTCTGTCATACTTTGAGATGTGCCCCATTTACCTATACCACACAAAAAACAACCTGTAGAGGGAATGAGATCGCAGAGAGAAATTACCAGTAAGGACTCTTTGGGTAGGGCAAGAGTGATGTGAACTGGTAACTAAGAGCTCAGAATTTGAGGGAAGTCAATCCAAAGAAAGGTGGACTATTTCTTGGACTACACAGGCCTCACCTCTGGTCCATCCATAAGAAATGCACTAACATAATGAAAGGGATTTTGAAGAGAAATTTTCAGGTCAAGGAGGGTAGAAGGTGAAGAATATGAGGTCCTGAAAGTGGCCAAACTTGCCTAATGATGACTGGCATGTAAGCACACAAAAGTCAGCAATTTCTGGTTTGATCTTATCAGTTAATTCCCCAATAGTCTAAAAGTATATGGAGGCACTCTACAGGGAGATGATAAGTAAATGATAGGTGCATATCCCGCTAAGAAAAAAGACTAAAACTAGGTCATGAGTCCTCTCTGAAGACTACACTAAGGATGGAGCCCACAAAATTCATAGGCATTTGAACTCAGGGACTTGCAGATAATTTTCTAAGGGATTTCATGCGTTGGCACAACTCTGGGAGAACAGAGAACCAACCTAAAAAGATCATTTGATGAAATCAGAAAGGAAAATCAGGTAATGCGAATGCTAAGGAATGCAAGTTCTCTTGAGGAAAAAGGAAGAAATAAGACAGAAACAAACAAACAAACAAAAAATATAAAAGAACAAAGCACAGGGACTCCAACAGTGAAGAAAGTCACCTGAAGCTACAAGATGTCCTATGTTGGTTTGAGTAGCATTTCCCCAAATCCATGTCCATCAGAAACCTGAGAACGTGGCCTTAGTGAGAAATAGGTTCTTTTGCAGATATAGCAAGTTTAGATGAAGTCAAACTGGAGAAAGAGACTGAAATCCAAAAAGACAGATATCCTCATAAGAAGAGTGAAATTTGGACCCAGACATATAGAAGAAAGAAAGTCACATAAAAATGGAGGTGGAGATTGTAGTTAGGAACCTATAAGTCATGGAAAAGCAAAAGTTTCAGGAAACCAACAGAAACTAAAGCGGCAAGGAAGAGTCTTCGCTGGAGATTCTGCTGACAGGATGGTTCTGTCAACCCCTCAACTCTGGATTTACAGTTTACAGGACAAACAGCATGAATTTCCATTGTCTTAAACCACCCAGTCTGTGACCTCTCACCTCACTCTTAGGAAGTGAATATACCTCTACTATTTTCCTGATAAACAAGATGGCCAAACTCCCAGCGGGCTCCCAAAGGTACCACCTCTGAGTGTGCCATCTGAAGGAGTGTCGATTTGTAAGTTCTCCTTCTCCATTATGGACTAGTCACTTCCATGGAGGTCTGGATGATGACTGATCAAAGATAAGTTATGAAAAAAGAGAGTCTCCCACAGAGAAGGCTAGAGACCAAGCTAGGGCCAGCACAGTATTAGGAAGAAACAAGTATCCCTAAAAAACAGCAGTTTGAGCTTTGGGGAGGCAGTAAGGGTTAAAAAGTTTCATCTTCCATATTGAACTTTATAATAATCCTTTTTATTTGGACGATTTTTATGCAGCAATAAATATGGACTAGTGGTCCATATTTGCAGATTAAGTTTCACGGGTTGGCACAACTCTGTGAGAACAGAGAAACAACCTGTTTCAAAACAGAAAAGGGCGAAAGAGTAAGCCGCAACATGAAATGAGTGAGTGACATGGATAATAAATACTAGAATTGCAAAAATCAATGTTGTCTACAGCATAAAATGACTTAAATTACTATATAACTTGTCATATGAATATTCCAAATTAAGATGATAATAGCCATCTGAGTATCTCGGATGTCCTGTTCTTCACCTTAGTATTTCTTCACTAAAAGATATGAATCCAATGCAGCCATATTTTAGGAGTTTTCAAATAATACACATTTCAATTTCTTGTATACAAAAGGATAAAATCATTTAACCCAGGGAGGTATAGACAATCTCATCATCTTTTTTTTATTAACTATATCCATTTCCATCTAAAATCTACTCATTCCAGCCAATCTCAAAAATGTTTTCCCAGTAGAATTTTTTTGTATAAAATTCATCAAGAGAAATCAATCCATAGTGGCTCTATCTCTGTCTCTGTCTTAAAATAGCTGCCAAGGAAATGAAATAAAACCCAAGCAAGGGACTAATTTCCTGTTATAAGTTATGCCTAAAATCATGCCAAAAGCTACCAATAGCTACTTTTTCAAAACTTCCAAATAGGAAACATGTAGTCTTTATGCAATTTCCATATTCAACACTTATACTTCTAGTTAGAAATATTTAGTCTAAAAAGCTGCATTCTTTCAATTTTCCTAATTTAGTAGGCTGCCTCTTTGAGGAAAGTCTCAACTTCTTTTCATCATTTGTCCTCCATCCCCAAACTCTCTTCTGCAGGGAGTTATTCCCCGCCAGCAATGGGTGAACATGCACCACACCACACTGATGGTGGTGTCCTCTGCCACCCCATGGGCTGCAGTCCCTTTGCACAGTAAAAAGCTGCAGGTAGCCAGCCAGCCCAGGTCCCTAGCTTAGACAAGCAAAACAACTAAATTAACCAAATTCTCAGGTGCTCCATCCAGTCACCATCTTGCATGCCCAGTCAAGTCAAGCTCTTTCTGTGGCAATTATCCTCTTCCTCTTCACTAATATAACTCTTCACTTTTACAAGCTAGTTTGTGTAACTAATCTTTGTTAACAGCATAGATCGTCTCCATGGCTTCTCCCACATCTACTGATTCCATTTACCATAGGTAGCAATTCCAAAGGAAGAGCACTTCTTAAGTGATTGATAAAACAGACGGCACAGGATGTAGCTCAGTGATAAAACACAAGTTCGTTCGTGTGAGGCCTGGGGCTTAACCTCCCACACCAAAACACACAAAGATTTCAAGGACATACACACAACAGCTATTTTGAATTAGTCCCTTGCGGGGCAATGTGCTCCCACCCCCATTTTACTGCTTTTTAAAGAATGTATTGTGTAATTTAATGAGGAGCCCTTGGAACCAGAAGATTATTTGCTCAGGAAAGACCACATACAGATCTTTAAAAAGATTTGTTTTTCAAGGAATTCAAATATAAATTTATCTACCATTATCTCTGAACTCCTTTGTGTTGTGATACCCTGCCATCTTTACAATGAGCACTAAGTGGAAGAGCTGCTTGTTTTTAGGCAGAGTGAAGCTACTGCATGCAAGAGCTTTGGAGTGCCACAACACACACTCAGTTTGGGGTCCCCGTTGCATCATGTATTGAGTTTGTGAGTTTGGGGAGGTCACTCAGCTTCTTTAAGCCCCCTTCCTCATGTTTCCATCCATACATGGGGCTAATAACATTTATTTCAGAGATTATTAGGAGAAGACATGAGGTAATATTTTAAAGCATTCAGCACATTGTAATCATCTTTTAAAAAATAATAACACCACCAATACAATTAAGAAATCAGCTGTCAAATCAATGCACTAAGCATTAAATCATATTTTTACTCACTTTTTATAGGGAAATGCAGTTTATTAAGCATACTTAAAGGTAATTTAAAATTACATTTGGGTGTAAAATCTATGTTGTTTAGCCTGTGAGTAGTGTATATTATGGGAAGGAGAAAAATCAGGGACTAACTATATTAACATCATTACTTATACACAGAATATCAAATTCGCTTCTACAGGGTTGTTACAGTCCTCCACCAGAGACTCATTCTTTGTTTAGTTGAGACGATGACTAGTATTAGTTTCTCTAAGTACACAGCAGCATTCACATAAAACAGTCCTTGGATACGTAATGTTTGAGACAAATATAGCGATAGTTAAATAAATGCTCAAAAAAAGAAACCTCTGAGGACAAAAATTAGTGTTCTACGTTGAACTTCATGTTTGTTCTGTGTGGGTTCAGTCATCTTTGGCTATTATAATACTTTAAACTTTTTTTTAAACATGTGGTTTCTTTTTTCATGTTGTATGAAAAAGTGTGGAATCCCCCAGAAAGTATGTGAAATTGCTATCGGTGATGTTGCTGCTAGGAAACCAGAACACAAACAGAAGATTTTAGAGATTTTAGAAAGCCCTTCCTATTGGCTCAATCTGAAGGACTATTCCAAATTGTGCAGTATATGATTTGGAAAGGTCATGGTGGCTTGAGGGGTTTTTTGGTTTTTGTTTTGTTTTTTTTTTTCCTTTTCCTAACGGTTTCAAAGTGTGGCACTGGAAACAGAGCTCAAACTTTTTCAAACAGCAGCAACATGGGAATGGAGATGCAAGACTCCTAAAAGGCCCTTGCTAAAGACTCAGAGCCAACATTGAATGAAGGTCAACTGTGTGTATGTGTATTTGCTGTTGTCGTCAAGGAGGTGAAAAATATCAGGCTTTAGCTTTTCCACTCTTTCTGAAAGGTCTGCATATGTTTAATGTTGCTTCTGATCCCCAGGACTTTGCTGGAAAATTTCTGAAGCCAAGGCAAACAGAGACGGAGGAATTTCTTCATAAGTTATTATTCCAAAAGGGGAGTTATTGGTAAACAGATTCTCTTTGTGAGACACAATCTTGCTGCGTTGCCCAAGCTGGCTCTAACTTCTCGGTCAAGCAGCCCTCCCACCTGTGCCTCCTTAGCGGCCGCAGTACAGGCGGCACCCCACTCCCAGCATGGTAAACAGATTTTTAAAAGCTGTCATTCACTAAGAACTTCTTTGCAAAACAAAAGAACTTCTTTGAAAATTTGTCATAAATACAATAAAGATACAATATCATAATGCAGACATCTGTGCACCTTGGTTTCACACTAAAACATTATTAATTTCCAGTCTCCGTTTTAAAAATATTTTTAAAATATCACAAAAATAGAAGTCCAAAATATCAAATAGGGTGAAGTAGTCATAATAAACACTCTCTACACATGCCCTGTTAGAGCATGTATAAATGTGACAGAAGAGAGAAGGTTAGTCAGCACTAGAGAAAGATTTTTTGACTTAAACAGAATTAGTGCTTTTTAAAAGCTTCTCTTTTTCTTAAATTCTATCCAAACCAACTGGGATATATTTTACGTCACACTATAATAATAGCAATCATGGGATTCTATGTTTTTACTCATTTATCTTTACTAAGAGTTTGCTTACAAACTTGGTAAATTAAAGATGCATTCATGGTCATAAAGAAGTTACTCTAATTGTAGACGAGCAGGTGTTTTACTCTCTGTGTGACACTTTATTTATCGCAGCCTAGCAGGAAGTAACACTGTGAAAGCAATTCCATCACAACAGAGACAAACAGAAAGGAACGTCTCTGCCCGATATTAGGACCAGACGGCATGATTCACAGCCCAGCCCTGAGTGAGTCCTGGAATCCTTGTTGACCACAATTCATAAAATCACTTTCACTGCAAATATCATACCTCCAGATTCTTGGGGGGGTGTTGTTGTTGTTGTTGTTGTTGTTGTTTGTTTGTTTGTTTTTGGCCAAGTGGAAGCAAAGCTTGGTTGGGACCAACCACAGAGAGAATGATCTTCCAATGATAAAAAAGTCTTAAAATAATTTTCAAACACTAAAGCTTAGGTAATAAGTTACAGCTTTGAGGAAAAAGGAATGTGGCAGTAGTGTGTCAGAATTTGTTACAGAGCTGGCCACACGGTTCTTTGCTGAGGAGTCATTGAAACATTACTCCCCTTGATCTTCAGCCATCTTGACTCTGCAATCCTACATCCGCAGCTCATTAGCCACGACCAGTAACAGTCCCGTTTGGTCCCCCTTTGTCACCATGATCTGTGACTTCTCCAACTGTAATCTCCCCCAGTGCAATTCCCCACTTTCTGGTTTAAAAAAAATAGTGGCTGCCTGTTCCTTACTACATGAGGCAAAACTCATGTAACTGGCTTTCAAAGTTCTAAAGAATACAGTCCCAGGGCGTATATGCAGACTTATGTCCCGTTGTCTTCATTACATTATGCTTACTTCTACCTATTTCTTTGCTCTATCTACTACAGGCATCATCGACTAATTCTCATTCTGATCATTCTTCTAGGGCTCTAAAACCACATAGTGATTCTTCTAATCTCTTGTGGCCTCCTTACCACCCTGTTACTAAGAACCTCCTCATTCAGCACGTCTGTTAATTTTCTGTAACTGTTTCCTAATTGGATTATGTGTACACATCTTGAAGACAAAGACTAATGTGGTACTTCTTTTATATCTCTCAGAACCCTTGTATGGTTTGAGACATTATTCACAATTCAAATTCACTGAGACATGATTCCATCCCTTTCTTTGCCCCAAGTCTTCATCTAATTTTCTTACCCCACCTCACATACTCTAAATCACAAAAGGAATAAAAAACAATAAATTAGAAGGAATTCCCCTGAAAGACCAACAATGAACAGAAACCACCGAAAGCCTATTTGAGCGAGAATTGAGAGAAGACTGAAGAGAAACGTGGCTGACCTCACAGAGGCTCCTGGCCAGTGTTCCCAGGTACGCTTTTAAAAAGCCCTTTGGTACAGTGCCTCGTGTCCACCAGGAGCCAAGGGGGGCTGGCTCGCTTTCAAAACATGCTGGTCATGGGGGGGGGGGGCTTGATACCATTTTTTAAATGCTCTCTCCTAACTAATTTTGGAAAATGTTTGGGCCTTGAGAAATCTTGTTAATAGTAAAAAGAAGATACAATGGAGAGGCCTCCGTATGAGAGGCTGATGTCATCTATCTTCCCAAGAAAGGCCACACTTTCCTTTGTAGAAATCAGGGTGACATCACCTCCTGATCACATGCCACTTAGCCCTTCCCCTGAGAGCCCCTGCTGAAGTGTTCGCTTCCTTTGCAAATGTCACTCTCTCCACTTACAAAGCTCCTTGACCTTGTTTATACGCTGGATTCCACTGCCAAGTGAAAGAAGGCCTCTGGAGGAGCAGGCAGAAGAGAGGAGGGGCGTGCACAGCTGGCTAGGAGGCCCCTATTCACACAGCTTGTGGACAGTCCTGTGTGCCCTTCGACAACCCAGACGGAGGCCCCCAAGGCCGAATTCAGCCTCCACACAATGCTGTCAATGCTGAATACTGTGAACCGATTAGCAAAGCAGGAAGACTGTGGCTATTTCTTTTTTTCCAGGGTGGGACTCTCTTTGAGGGCCCAAATAAAACCACTGCAGTGTGCTTCATCTTAAATCTACGGAGCCACTTCCAAAATGGGCCTATAGAGAAAGCCCATTTGTAGATCTGTTTTCTCAAAGTAAATAGAAGATTTGTGCAGTTGACAAAGAAGCACCTTTGGTAAGCTGATTTGTTTATCAGTTCCCGAAATGAATGAAGTGTGCTGTGCGGGGATTCTTCCTCAACAGCACTGCTCAGGAAATGATGTCATCGTAGACCCCGAGCTCACTGTACACAGAGTTCATACAGGTCT
Source organism: Hystrix cristata (assembly GCA_004026905.1). NCBI lineage: Eukaryota > Metazoa > Chordata > Mammalia > Rodentia > Hystricidae > Hystrix > Hystrix cristata. The sequence goes on from PVJO010004053.1 coordinate 91,672, forward strand.
TATTACATAGTTCGGAAAAAGAGCTACAGTAGAAAGGCCCTGAGATGTGACTTGATTCCAGTGAAGCGGCTAGGAGTTTAAAGCTACTTTTTCTGGTCGGATTAAAAAAAAAACACAGCTCAGGGCCACGTCTGGCTGTGGGTCCTGAGCCCTCCACCGATTCTGAGCAGACATCTAGAGGGACAATGCAGAGACTGAATTGTTTTTTTCTACTGATGTATTTTACACACTCATGTATGAACACACAAATATATTCCAGAATATCCTACTGCACTTGAAAATTGAGAGTCCAGTCGTGTGCTGTATAATGGTGTTTCAGTCAATGTCAGAAGGCACACATCACAGGAGTCCCATAGAATTGCACCCCCAAGTGAAACTGTAGCAGCCTCAGCACAAGTACACGCTAATGTTTGTAATGATGTAATTGGTTAACAGGACATTTCTCAGAATTTATCCCAATTGTTAAGTGATGCATGGTTGCAAGTTTAATATTTCTTTGCAGTTTGTGTTTTATTCTGCAGTGAGTCCCACAATTCACCACAATACTTCATTCCTTCAGAATCCAAACCCAATCCCATTTTGTGATGAAACATGAAGGATGCGCATAAAGAAAGACGGTGTGACCCATGTGCCTGCCTGCGTCCCTGCCTTATGTGACCCGTGTGTTGTGACCACCTCTCAGGTTCTGGCCTTCTTGAGGGGCAATGCCTGTGGACTCCATTCTGGCCATTCTGGGCTCAGGTCCCTCATGCTCTTCTGCTTCCTCCAGCCACGAGGTCCTTCTCCTACCTGAAATCCTTTTCCTTCTTCTATTTGCCTACTTAACTCCTATTTATTTTTCATATTTTTGCATATTCTCACAGAAGACTTCCCTAACAGCTTAGTGAGCCCAAGTCAGATCTCTTTGTGTATGTTCTGTTGACATTTATCACAGTTTTGATTATCTATTTATTTGTGTATTTGCCAGATGGCGACTTCTCCCATTATCCTGCAAGCTCTGTAGAGTAGGAACCATGCTGGCTGGCAAAAGTCATTTTGCGTCCCCAGCCCTAGGAGAGTACCTGGCACAAAAGAGCTCCTTAATATCCAACACATAAATGGATGAGTGACAGTTCAAAACCTACACCATCAGTTTAGCTCCAACAGATAAGCAATAGGGGCACCTTTCCACTGAAGAGCTCTAGTAGTCTTGTCTTCTCTGTTAGCTCCTCTTCTGAGGCTATTTCATGTTACAGACATAGTTCAGATGCAGAGCGTAAACTCGGTGCTTACGGGATGGTATAACTATAGCATATTATAGTACAGTTTTCACATCTCTGACTACTAACAGTCTCCTTCCTAAAGAGTCTTCTTCTCAAGTATAATTCACATACATACAGTGGGCAACACAGTTTTAAATTTTTTTCCGAGTTCTGCTCCCAACTGGTAAAATGTTGTTGCATAACTGGCTCCAAGCTCAGCAAGTTTTCAGTAATTGGGGGAAAGTTTGGAAACAGTAAACAGGAAAAGAGAATACACAGAGAATGTCTTTGACTCTCCCAAAAGAAGACAGATTCCAAGTAGAACTGGTAGAAAAAAACTTTGCCCAACAAAAACTGAGAGCTTTCGCCAGAAGGTTCAGAATGTTGTCTGGAAGGACCTGGGAGTGGCCAGTAGTGACCATTTAGTCAAGCTCCTTAGGGTGGCTGTGGGCCAGTGTGGCTAGAACAGCTCGGGGGAGGTGGGGGTGCGCTGGAACAGAAATATACAACCAGCAAAATCATTGCTCCTGACGCCCTCTTCATCCTGACTGCATGGCTGGATCCTTTAGCAACAGTCAACCACAGATCAGTTGAATTTTCTCTATAGGGGATGGAACCCAGGCAACAGGTACTCTTCTGAACTCCCAGAAAATTCCAATGGGCATCATGGGCCAAAGACCATCTCCTAGAGCCTTGAAAATCCAGGCCACTTTCTGGGCTTTTCCTGTCCCTTCCGTGGCTTTTCAGATTTCCTTTAGTTTACTTAGAATGATGTTTGTGGATCACAGAATACTAGACATGGACTGTTATTGTTTCTATCTAGATGTTCCCCCAAGCCTCATGTGCTCATGAAAGGCACTTTTGGGAGGTGATTGGATCGTGGTGTGTGTGTGTGTGTGTGTGTGTGTGTGTGTGTGTGTGTGTGTGTGAGATAATCATCAGTGGATTAGCCCACTGATGAATTTATAGCTAAATATGATCTTGAGAGGTGAAGTTCGGTCAGGGGATGTGGGTCACTTGAGGGCATGGCCTGGAAGGGTTTTTCTCTTCCTTCCTCCTCCTCCTCCTCTCTCTCTCTCTTTCTCACTCCCCCCCCCTTTTTCTTTCTCTCTCTCGCCTTCCTTCTCCCTGCTCCTCACTGCCATGCATTGAGTAGTTCTCCTGTGCCACACCACCCTGCCTTGGAGCCTGTGAAACCTCTATGAACTAAGCCAACATAAACCTTTCCTCCTTTAAACTGTGGGTGTTGGGTATTGTGTCTCAGTCCCAAGAAAGTGACAAGACACGGACTACAGTGTAGAGATGATTCAGTCTGATCCTTTCAGTTAACAGATCAACGAGTCATCTACTGTAAAGCTGAAACTACATTCCTGATGAAGAGAAGGATTCAGAGCTTCCACAAAGTTAATTATCACAGCTCACTTACTTTGGGAATTCTTCATCTGTGTTTGAAGATGCAAGTAGCTCCATGGGTTACCAGAGAATATTTTTTAAATACTGAGAACCCTACATATATATTTCAATGTAAATGTACTCATTCCCTAGTTCATAATGTCAAAACTTCTAACACTGTTCAGTAAACACAAATTACCATACTTAGAACTTTTTGACCACAATGGCAAAAAGTGATAACCATTTAGTGGAAAACATACTTTGAAGTTTCTATTCAATACTTTATTATAAAGCAGGTTTTCTATTAGATGGTTTTTGCCCATCTAATACTGTAGATTAATGTAAATGTTTTGAATATCTTTAAGGTAGGCCAGGCTAAGCCATTTGTTCAGCAGGTTACATGTATTAAATGCATTTTTTACTTATAATATTTTCAATTTGTAATGGATTTGTCAGACTATGACCTCAGTGTAAATCAATAGGGTTACGGTCTGACAAATAGGGCTCTATAATGGGGCAATTCTATGTAGCTCTGACATTCATACGGGTGCACTGTAACATGAACGACCCTTAGGAGTTAACCCTGGCATATATGTGTGCTCATCTTACTTGGGTTATCTCCAGTTTTGACAGGAGCAGCATGGCTTAGATGATTGTGCTTGCTTCCTGAGATAGCATTAAAACTCTGCTGCTCTGTCCAGTGGGCTTAAATATACCAGTGAGCCTTAGCACCTCGGTTAAGAACTGCTGCAGCGATACTCACAAGACTACATTTTTCAGGGCTGCATCAACCTAGGTAATGACTCATAAATTCCAATTACCAGGGAGACCAGCTGAGGCACAGATTCCTGATTTACTAGGTCTAGGGTGGCACCAAGTGTTTGCATTTCTAGCATGTTCTTGGTGATGCTGCTGCTGCTGTCCCTGAGAAGCATTGCTCTGGGACCCTCTATTGTTGAGTAGCCCACAAGAAGTAAATCTTGACATCTCAGGCTTCTTGTTGAAAACAGCTTTTCATCTTCAGAGGAATGACGATCTCCACCTGCTTCCTGAACCATTAATTTGAAGGTGGGCTCCAATTTGTACCCTTTGGCAGGTGCAATGCATGCACCTGGCTTCATGCATTCAGCTTAAATTCTCTGCTCTGGCTCTTCACTCAGCCGTACCTTTTCCTGATCTCTGACTGACTCCCATTCCTTCTCACGAATCCCTGTCACTCTTTCTCCACTTAATGACAAGGTGAGCCTTAACTTTCATCCCACTCCATGGTACCTGAATGACACCCATCCCGCTTTGCAACATGAAATGGTCAAATGTATTTGTTATACCCGCATATGAGTTTTTAGCCTTAATAATTGCATTCTGTTTCCTTCTTTATTCGATGCAGTTTATCTCTACATCTACTTATAAGTACTTACCCAAATCCCTTCCACTTTGACTTCATCTCCTCTCTGAACCCTGGCAGGATTTAACTTTCCACTTTCTACTAATACATAAGTAAATTTTCTAAGCTTAGCACTAAATTACTTGGTTTCATTATTTGTTTGATTAGCTTGTTTTCATTATTTGTTGATGGCATTGTTTCCAAGGATAGAATTGGAAAGGAAGCAATTCTTATACCAAAAGCAACTGAAATATAAGTGCAACAAGCGTAGGGCTTACCATGAACCAACCACTGCATCTGAAATCCTTTCTCACGGTTACCAACCCCATCAGTATGGAACAGCACTTGAAGCTGGGAGTTCGTGGTGCTCCCTGACGGAGGGATATCTGTACCGCAGTAGCGCCCAATCCGATGTGGTCCATCATAGAGCTGAAATTAAAGAGAAACTTCCTAATGTAAAAACATTTCCTAACATAAAAACAAACATAAAAACATTTGGAAAAAAAAAATGTGGGCAACATGGTTTGCCCAAAGAAAAAGCCAAGTCTACTCATACAACAAATGCTGTTTCCTGGTCCAAAAGCTAGAAGAAAATCTGCAGAGAGGAGTTGAATACAGGAGACTTAAAATAAAAATTTAAAATAGGTAATTGCATTGAGAGGGATTTAGAGATGAATCTGATTTCTAAGGCCCATAAATTTGGAAACCCAGCCATTAATTTCTTTGTTTTATGTCAACCTAGCAAGTCCAAAGTATAATCCAGGTACAGAACAGGGAAATGGCTGTCTGATTGAGCTGCCTTCGTACATTAATGAGCCCTAAGAGATGCTCAATGAATAGCAGGTACTATAATTCTGAGAGGCAAGTTGTTAAACAAATACTCATCATAAAAAATCAGGTATTTTAGAAAGGTATGAGTAAAGGAAAATACAAAGTTAGTAACACTGAAGATAAACACTCTTAAGATTTTGTTAGTACCAGAAATTTCTTTTGTTGATATCTTTTCATCGGTGTGTGACACACATTTGTGCAGATGTGTATGTAAATAAATCTGGGCTACATGTTTGCCTCCCTTGTTTTTCTCTAGCATGTCGCCAAATAGTGTAAATACTTTTATGAATATAAAATGCTATATTAGCATTATAAGTCTATTGTTCATTTAAGATATGTACAACTTTTTGCCGGTATAACTACTTGTTTCATATTTAAACTGTTTCTTTAAAAAAGATTCCAATAAAGAGAATCAGAGTATAATCTTTTGTGGCTTTTGATATAATATTATTCAAATTCTTCTTTTGGGGGGCACACTGGCACCCAGGATTGAACCCAGGACCTCACATATGCTGGACAAGCAACATACCACTGAGCTACTGCCCCAATATTATTGCATTTATAGCCAGAAAGTTTGTATCAAAATATCATCTCATTGGCAAACTGGCAAATTACAGACATGTTTTTCTTTCCAGTAGAACTTTCTCAATTATGATTGCTATTATTTTTACAATTGGTGCCAAGAGTGAACAACTGTGTGTGTTTTTGTTTTTTGGTTGTTTCTTTTTTTATTGTCTTAATTTGTGTTACACTGGATATTTTGAAACTTTGAGGCTGGTGTGTTTTGGGGTTTTTTTTTTTTTTTTCCTTTTTCATGTGTAGTAGACACTTACATTTCTTCCCTTAGAATTTTTCTACTTAGGTCTTAGCCCTTTTTTCCAAGGAAGTATTTCTACAACCTGTTGTACCTCATTTAATAACTTTATCAGATATCTCAAAATTAAAAATTTTAAAACTAAGAGAACTTCCCTATTGTCTCTTCACTTGAGAAAGATAATGACAATTTCAAAAGACTGGCTTCCTCATGAGAGAGCCTATTGTATATTCTCTGAATCCTCTTAATGTCCACACTAACCACTTTGTTGCAGTTACCCTCGGGATGAGCTGCCTGTGACAGTAAAATGGAAAATATCTAATGGACACACAGACTTCCTTGGCTATTCTCTTGGAGAGTGTACGGCTGTGAGAATACATGAGTTTGCATGTATCCGTGGGAAAATGCATAATATGGATTCAATAAATTGCAAACTAACTAAATTGTTTTTAGTTACAGAAATGTTAAGATGTAAAATCTTGTTTGAAACATACTTGAGTATGGAAAATGTAACCAAATTTTACAAAGCACCCTCCTCCGTGGACTCGTCCCTAATCCCTAGAGTCAGGCACAAATTAGTTTTCCTTTGAAATCCTATAGCTTTTCAGTTGTCCTTCTTTTGTGCATGTGATCACATCCCCTAGCATCCCGGTTATAAACAGGGCGTTTATGGTACCTACTGACTGTGACTTGTCAGTGTACTGTCTCTGGCCTTCCCTCACAGCGTAGAGCAGAGTTTAATGAGGTCGGGTTCCCAACTCTCCCCAACAAATGAATACTGGGGTTTCCCCCAACAATTGCATTTATTTTAAGGATTTAATCTGCACTAGTACTTGAACCCTGTATACTTAAGTAGAAATTAAAATCATACAGCCCTAAATTTCATTTTAGGTAGTAAAGGAGCTGGATCCTTTGGGGCTGCTCCACAGAGAAGAAAATCAGCTAGGGCCTTGTTCAAAGTCACAGTAAATCACAGATTTCTAAATCTTGTCCTGTCTTGTTAAGATCTCAAATCAGCCGCTCACCAGGCATCCGCGCTTGTGAGATCTCAGGGAAGGTTAGCAGAGATTTAAAAAGAGAAACCCAGAGTCTATTGTATCATTCATTCAACCTTCAGCACTCAAGCTAAGTTTTTTAAGCAAATGAATAAAGATGAGCTCTATTTTTCAGGCGTATCATTTCTGCTTCCTTAAAAAAATACTGCCTTCAAAAGTTATGTGTTTCTTATCAGGTTTCTAATACTTACACATTTCACAGAAGCCACAATAAGGAGGGAGAATGACAAGAAAAGAAAACATTAGAAAAAAACAAGGAACAAGAACAAAGCGCTTCAGCTCAGGTCGCAGGCCCACTCTCTCTGCAGGGGTGCAGCGGGGGAGGCAGCGATGACTGAGGTCTGTGCCCCTCATCCACCAGTCACTGAAGCTGAGCCCAGCCTCAGAGCTTTAGTAATTCTGTTCCATGAGGTTCACTGTGAAACCAAATACTAAAATAAACATCCTGTTCCCAAGTAGAGATATAGCAAGAAAAAAAAAAGCTCTCCTATTGCACGCGCAAGTGTGCACGCGTATGTGTGTGTGTGTGTGTGCGTGTGCTGTGTGTGTCTGTCCCTGGGAATCCAGAACAGGGCTTCCAGCATGCTACACAAGCACTCTACCACTAAGCTACATCCCCAGTTCCTTCATTCTTAACTTTGTAGTTTAGTGACCAAAGCTGAAATTATTTCATCTTTATCTGAAAAAAAATCTTGGTGTTTTTATTAACGAAACTTAATCACCCTAAGCCACTTGGATCTTACACAGTACTGAGTATCAAGTTGCAGAGACATACAGTATTTTCATTCTAAAACAAGATCAGGAACACTATACATAGACTTTTTCCCTCCCTGCTAAGGTTAAGGGATGCGGCGTTTTCACATGAGTTAGAGGGGATTTCTTCCCTTCTTTTTGGGATTACTTCGTGGAAGGAGAGCCCCTGACCCCTCTGTTCAGTGTTTTCAAATAACACACTGTGAATGAGATGGGGGAGGTGAATGAGATGGCAATGGCAGTGGGGTTGGGGGGGACACAGATGAATGACAATTAGTTTCCTTTTGCCTTCGGAGAGGAGAGAATGATGCACTGAAATAAACATCAAATAGACATTTTTTAAAATGCTTCAAAGTAATGGCAAATAAATTAATGGATTAATTAGTGCAGAACAATAGCTCATCAAGAAAAAACCCCTCATATCCTCAATTGAATGTCCTTCTAACATTTACACTTAATTAAATCAGGTTTTTTGTTTATAGTCACACAGATGGCTAACGTCACCTCTACAATTCATTCCCGCGCAAATTTACCACACAAAAAGTAACAGTCATTTTTCAAAGTACACAAATACAGGTTGCCATGGAAACTGGTTGGTGTCTTGCTGCTTCTGATTCTGTTTTCAGAGCAGAATGTTAACCACAGGACATTCCAGCTGTGACTCACCACCACTACCGGCAGGCTTGCCAGCGTGGGCCGGGTAAAAGTACGGTTTCTTCTGCTTTTAGAGAGTCAGAGATCTACTCTGAGTGAACAACATTTGACGTTCTAACTTAATTCATTTAAAAGAAACTGGTAGAAACTAAAAAGAAAAGGACGGAGACGCTCACGTTGAACATGCAGGTGTAATCTATATAACTATGTTTAGAGGAATGTGTTTAATACTTGAAATTATGTTTCCATTTTCAAATTGGCCATTAAATTTATCTTCAAATGTGCATATCTGTACATTATAAAACCTCCAATAGAAAATCTTTTCAGTCATTCTCTTAAAGAGACTGCTCTTTAAGGATTTTTGTGGTTAAGGTCCCTCTCACCACCAGCTAGACCCAAAATATCTCAAGCACTCTTAGAACACACAAAGAGGAAGAAAATCTCTTGCCTAAACTACACTCACCCATGTCTATCTACTTCCTTTGCACAAGTTTGACACAAAGAGTTCATTAGACCACTAGTGACTTCAGAGTCCAATGGCAATATGAAATGATCACGGTGGACTCCCCAATAATAAGGATTCATACAAGATGGAAGATATAAAACTGAAGACACACAAAGTATGGTCAGTCACTGACAGAGACAGTCCAGTTTTTTTGTGAGATTAAGCATTGGTTTTGTTTTGTTTGGGATGAGAAGAACTTTTCAAGTAACTCTTTGTTGCTAAGTTGTTGTTTGTTTGTTTTTTTTTAGTTTTTTGTTTTGTTTTGTTTTTTATTTTTTAACAAGAACAGGTATTGGTACAATGCACACATAATGATCACATTCATCCCATTCACTTTGTATCTGTACATGATGCATCTTGGTTTTCCCCCTTCTTCCCCACCCCTCCTCTCTGTCCCCTCCATTCCTATTTACAGCAGGTTTATTCACATTTCTCCATGAATTCCCTTTCCCCTTTCTTTCCTTTTTTCCCCTTCCTGCTTTTCCCCCTTTTCTCTTTCCAGTTTTCCTCTGCTTTGTATATTATCTTCCTATTATATCTATTACACTTCTTTGTCCTATTTACACTTATGGTTTCTCATATCAGAGCAACAATTCGATGTGTATTCATGAGTGTCTGATTCATTTCACTTAGTAGTATGTTCTCAAGGAACATTCATTTACATACAAATGACTCTAGTTTATCCTTTTTTATGGTGGTATAGTACTCCATTGTGTAGAAAAAAATCACATCTTCTTTAGCCATTCATTGGTTGTTGGGCATTTAGGTTGTTTCCAAGACTTAGCTATTACAAATTGTGCTACTATAAACATGGTTGTGCACACATCTCTATGATATGATGATTCCAATTCTTCTGGGAAGATCGCCAGTAGGGGAATAGCTGGATCAAATGGATCACATGATTATCCCAATAAATGCAGAAAAAGCATTTGACAAAATCCAACACCCATTCATGATAAAAAACACTACAGAAAATAGGAATAGATGGTATATCTCTATCTGATAAAAGCCATATATGACAAAACAACGGCCAGCATCCCACTAAATGGACAGAAACTGGAAGCTTTCACACTAAAATCTGGAACAAGACAAGGTTGCCCATTATCACCACTATTATTCAACATAGTTCTAGAAACATTAGCCAGAGCAATTAGACAAGTAAAAGAAATAAAAGGAATAAAGATAGGAAAGGAAGAAGTGAAACTATCGTTATTTGCAGATGACATGATATTCTACATAGAAGACCCAAAAAACTCCACCAAAAAACTTCTAGATTTAATAATGAAATTCAGTTCCGTTGCCAGACACAAAGTCAACATCCAAAAGTCAATAGCATTCCTATACACAAACAATAAACCCACTGAAAAAGAAATAACAGATGATATACCTGTTGCATCCGGAGGTGGACTGTGACCTGCTGTCCTGCTAGAAAATATAATTCCCAGCGATCGTAAACCCAGCTACAGTAAAGAATTAAAGAAACCGAGTTTAAATTAAGAGAAGACAATTTATTTAGAGGACAATTTATTTAAAAGTGGTGAAAAAGGGGGAAAAGGAGATGATAGGTAGCTACTCGACGAGTAGGGAGGATTCAAAAGCGAAATACTTGTGGGCCTTTCATTGTAGCCCCTTTTTATTGAGATTTTTCCCTTGGGTCGGCCCTTGGAATCTGACTGGCTCTTGGACTTGTCTGTCACCTCTGCCTTGATTTCCCTCAGCTCTGTGACCTTTGTCTTTTGGCAGAGGGCAAGCCTATGGGCAGGCGCCTTAGGGCTAGTTAAAGAGTCAAAAGGGAGAGTTTGCTTTCTGTATGTTAATCAGATTACCTGGGGCCTTCTGGAATTAGTCTCTTGGCCTTTATCTCCTTAACTGTTGGAATGTAGCTGCTTTTATGTTTAAAGTCTGAGGAGCAATACACGTTCTTGGTAAAAATAATAAAAAAAATTAAAAAAAAAAAGTCTGAGGAGGCCTTTACCCTATGTTTTCCCTACCTACTGGGACCCCTGTCCCTACATACCTTTCACAATTGCACACAAAAAAATAAAATACTTAGGAATCTATCTAACAAAGGAAGTAAAAGATCTTTACATTGAAAACTACAGCACTCTAAAAAAGGAAATTGAAAGGGATATCAGAAAATGGAAAGATATCCCATGTTCCTGGGTAGGAAGAACCAACATAGTGAAAATGGCTATACTTCCTAAATTACTATACAGATTTAATGCAATTCCAATCAAGATACCACCAACATTTGGGTTGTTTCCAAGATCTAGCTATTACAAACTGCACTGCTATAAACATGGTTGTGCATATATCTCTGTGGTATGACAATTTTAACTCTTCTGGAAAGATCCCCAGTAGGGGACTAGCTGGATCAAATGGAACCTCTAGTTCTAGTTGTTTGAGGAATCTCCATATTGATTTCCACAGTGGCTGAACCAGTCTGCATTCCCACCAACAGTGGAGGAGGGTTCCTTTCTCCCCACAGCCCCTCCGGCATTTGTTGTTGGTTGATTTTTTCATAGATGCGATTCTTTCTGGAGTGAGATGGTATCTTAATGTTGTTTTGATTTGCATCTTGCGAATGACTAGTGATGTTGAACACTTTTTCATATATTTATTTGCCATTTTTATTTCTTCATCTGAGAAATGTTTATTCATTTCAGTTGCCCATTTTTGGATAGGGTCTTTAAATTTGGGAGGTTTGATTTTTTCGAGTTCTTTATATATTCTAGATGTTAGACATTTGTCTGATGGATAGCTAACCCAAATGCCCAACGACCAATGAATGGCTAAAGAAGATGTGGTTTTTCTACACAATGGAGTACTACACTGCCATAAAGAAGGATAAACTAGAGTCATTTGTATGTAAATGGATGTTCCTTGAGAATATACTACTAAGCGAAATAAATCAGACACTCATGAGCACACATCGAATTGTTGCTCTGATATGAGATACCATAACTGTAAGGACAAAGTAGTGTAATGGATATTATATAAAAGGAAGATAATATACAAAGGAGAGGAGTACCAGAAAGAGGGAAGGGGGAAAAGCAGGAAGGGAAAAAAAGGAAAGAAAGGGGAAAGGGAAATCATAGAGAATTGTAAATAAACCTGCTGTAAATAGGGATGGAGGGAATAGAAGGGACGGGAGGGTAGAGGGGGAGAATCAAGAGACACCATGTACAGGTACAAAACAAGCATGTTAAATGTGATCAATATATGGACAATGTACCAATACATGTTCTCGGTTAAAAAAAAAAAAAGATACCACCAACATACTTCAAAGAACTAGAAAGAACAATCATGAATTTCATCTGGAACCAAAAGAGACCAAGAATAGCAAAAACAATCCTAAGCAACAGGGGAAAGGCAGGCAGCACCACAGTCCTCGATCTAAAACTATACTATAAAGCTACAGTGATAAAAACAGCATGGTACTGGCAAAAAGACAGACCCGAGGATCAATGGAATAGATTGGAGGATGCAGAAACCACACCAAACACACTCAAATACCTCATCTTCTACAAAGGAGACAAACACACTCACTGGAAGAAAGATAGCCTCTTTAACAAATGGTGCTGGAAAAATTGGCTGGCCACATGATGAAAGCTAAGTTGTTTTATGACTTTGAACATTTGTAACTATAAGGAATAAGAGTAACAATTAAATTGTCTCATATATATGAGCAAAGGATGTATAGAATGACTTTTTGTAAACCTATTTTAGAATTACAGTGAGGGACAGCAACTAAATCTCAGCCCTTTCCATTTAAGACTGCCACCTAATTCATACTTTTTCTAATTTTTTTCTCATTTCCTAAGTTTTTCTGGAAGGGGATTCTTTTTTTCAGTAGTGAAATATTAATTTCAAGACTCAGTCAATTTATACAGAGGAAGCAAAGCAAGAATTTCCTTTGAATGATATCCCTAAAATACTAGAAACTTCTGGGAAAAAATTTGGCCCACTTACTATCACAAGTCTTGAAATTTTCAAAGAAAACCTGATCCCTTAAACATATAATTGAAATAATCCATCAGTTATGAGGAAGAATTTTATGCATAGCAGAGAATCTCCTATTTTTGTAGAGAACAAAAATTCTAGTAGATGTAAAGAAGCTAGTTAAATTTATGAGAACTAAACTGGAGGAGATCCTAAGAAGGGCATTTTGAAGTCAGTGTCACTGATAGAAGATTGTATCTCAAGTAGAAGCCAGAAAGTCATTTTCTTGTAGGGACATACTATAGTCAGGCTCCAGTTTCACAATCTAGTTCTAGACTTTTCTTTGAAAATAATCTTGTGAAAATTACTTCTCTAAGCTAAACATTCTTTATAAATTTGGCATCACAATGTTATTTACCTCATCAGGTTGTGACAAATGAGACAAACTATGTAACAGGTTTAGTACGGGGCCTGGCATGTAGATTGTGCTTCAAATGTTATTCTGACTTTTGGTAAGAGGCAAAGGGAAGAAACAATTTTCCAAAGAAACCAGCCCAAAACAGCTTTGGGAAAAGAAACATGAGAATATAGAGAACTGAGCTTGACTCATGTAAAGCATTTCACAGAAATGACAGCTGGTGGGGCAGGCAGATGAGGAAGCAATGAATCAAGGGAGGAGTTGACGACCATCTCTGATGTGCCAGATGCAGAGTCCAATGCAAATCATCCTGTGTGGGGTGAAGGTAACATGCTGTATGTGTCAGGGGCTGGGGGAGGATGGTGGATCATGGCAAGGACAAGCAGCAAGGAGAATGGGAAATCAGAAACTGTCATGTCTACCATGGTGAGATGGATAAGCAAGAGCCAACTAGCAAGAAAAGTAGCCAAGATAAAGTGAAAAGTGGTTTTTTCTGGTGCAGCCTCCTCTCCCCTTGCTATTCTGCCAGTTGCTCAGCGACCAGCATTCAAAGGGGTGGGACCTGAGGAATTCTTGGAGTGCTTGCTCAGATCTCGCCCAGCCCAGGAAATGGCCACAGCAGGATCTGTGGAGCTGAGCTGACTCATGACAGGCTTCTGTTTTATTTTTAATCTCTGGCAGCACTGAGGATTGAACCCAGTGCCCTGCACCGTAAAAGTAAGTACTCTACCACTGAGCTACATCCTCAGCTCCAGTGTTGTCATTAAGCATGTTGTTGAAGCTTGTGGACTCATCTTAACAAACTTGGAATGTTCATGGTTTACTTACAATTTTGAGGACTTTGAAATGTTCCTGTAACAACAGCAAAAACTGCCAAACACAAATCACAGAGTAGGGTACAAATCTCCCAGTGTGGATGAGAAGAAAAGCCCAAGGAGTAAATACATTTTTTTAAAAAACTGTAACAGGAAAACTATGCAGATGTTGAAGAAGTCTGATAGGCAGATCTCGATGACCCAAGGAGGTTCTAAGGTGGCTCTCTGGGGCCTGGGTCCCTCCCCTCGGCTGGACACAGGCCCCTGACCATCGCCCTGCAACAGGCTTACATGCCTCCTCCCCAGTCACAGGAAAAGCCACACTGCCATGTGCTGACAGGGTGGGGCAAGAAATGTGAAACATCCATCTAAAATGAACAATTACTCATCATGCTGGGCTTGCCTGAGAGCAAGAAACCATGAAAGACCACATTCTGGGTTATTTTGTGTCACTCTGAATTACAGCTGGGTGTCCAAGCAGACCATAGAGGTGTCTTTCTGTGCTCAGTGTCTTACTAAGGCACTGACATTTTTATTTCTGCTTTCTGTACTACTCATATTAGATGCCGCCAAGGCTGATCTTGGTTTTTTCATTTTTAAAATCACTTCCCAATGGTGAATGTTTGTCAAAGATGGAATTTAGCTACAAAGATTTTTATCTCAGGGTTGTTTATAATAGTGAAGATTTGAAAGATTCTGAATGTTCCACAGAAGGACTCACGGCGCATTCTGATAATGGAACGTGTGAAACTGAAAACATGCGGCCTAATAAATAAGTGAGGAAACATCCACGAGCTATTGTTAGGTAGAAAAAGGTCATTACGTGATAGTAGGTATAGAATAACATCCTTGGAATATTAAAATAAATGTATAAGAAGAAATTATAGGAAGTAAATATAAACAAATACTAGTAGTGATGTCATTTAGGCTCTTTTTATTTCACCTAGTTCTTCTGTGTTTCCTACGTATTCCTTTCTAATCAAATAAATTTATTTTTAAAGCATTATCTTTGAGGACCTATTGACATGACAACATAAACATATATTGATGATATTTTTCAATCTTAGAACTTCATAAGCCTTTGAAGTTTCCAGATACCCAGCTGATCTACTAAAAGTATTAGATTGCCTCTCTCCGTCGTCCCTTTTATGCCACTCAGGACCATTCATAAACTGTAGTGCACTGCAATGTTATTCCATAAGATAATCTACTTCAGCACTAATTCAAAATCATTTTGCCCTTAATGTTTCCTTTTTTATTGTAGCTAGGTTTTTATTATTAATTAGACTAATCCTTTACGAAAAATCATTTCCTTAGATGTTCTGGGACTAAAGACCTGCTAGCAGCATAAGTTTTGATGGTCACTGATGGAGCAGTAAGTGCCTAATTCCCTCCCCAGTGGTAACTAAAATGCTTTGAAAGCCAAGAGCTGTCTCTGCTGGACACGTGCATGTTAAATTCCACAAATGGCAGCCCCTCCCCCTCCGCCAACTGTCCTACCACAGTGAGACACTCAAGACTGTATTAGCACCGTGCTGCCTGCTGAAAGCCTCCCCATCTGCTGCAGAGGGACTCAGGCACCTAGACAAACCCGGCTCAGAGAATGTGAATTCCTAGAACCCTGAGCTAGAGAGACCTGAAGCTCCATCACCATCACCGAGGCTCTTCACCAAGTCAGCAAGAGAAGTAAATAGTGTAAATAACAATAAATAAATATTAATATGAAAACTGAAGGGCGAAGATGTAATTTTAACATAAAGTTCTAAGCTGGGTGCAGTGGTACACATTTGTAATCCCAGCACTTAGGAGGCTGAGGCAGGAGTATGTCTGAGTCTTGCTTAGGTAATTGAGCAAGACCCCATATCAAAATAAAAAATAAAAAGGGCTGGAATATATCTCAGTGGTAAGGCCCAGTACCCGGTATGAAAAAAAAAATTTTTTTTTTAAGTTGGAAGCCTTTCCCATTTTAAAAACATAGAAAACCAAGATAGTTAACCCCAATTCACCACTAAGATCACCATTATTTAAAACTCAGCATTAGTGCATTCTTATCCATGCTAGCAGCTATTTAGACGCTGGAAGAGACTTTACTTGTGTTTGCTGCCTTGCCCCCTTCTGAGGAAGAAAGCCAGGAGAGGACAACCAGGAAAGAACGTGCAGGCAGAATGTCAAGTTTAGAGCACCTAGTAGCAGCTTTACTAGCTCACAGGTAGTTTGGAAGTTGTCGTAGGTTTGGTCACTATTCATCCCGATTCTGATCTTCACATTTGAAAGAATACTGAAAGCAGAAACGCAGAGTTTGTTTTGAATCCCAGAGCAAAAGCTCTCTTTTGAAGGCTGTTGCCTTTGCCTAATTAACACAACAAATTAATACAATCACATGAAAATTATTCATTGTGAGGGATCAGCAGAAAAGAGCCGTGTTTCTTCTTGACACGGGAAGAGATTTTGATCACAGTTAGATAAACATTTCTTCTTTGACTTTTTATAATAAAAGAAAATCTCATTTTACTCAGGTAACTTTGGAGCCTGCCTACATTTCTCATAAAATTCTTCTTGCCGCACAGTGACACCGCACAGAGCTGATCTTCATTAACTAGTGGATACACCTCATACAACACTTTGAAACATAGATCATTCTAGTAGAGTGTCCAGTATCAAGACACAAACCTAAATGTTTGATACATGGTTGCCACTCTTCACGCAGCTTTGAATAGCAGACTAGTAGCAGCTTCTCTCTGCTCTAAGCTAGACATCACAATCCTAGAAGCCAACTCCCTTTGACAACTCCCTTGGGAAGTGTGACAAAGCTGCCCAGAAGTCCTGAGCGAGGAGCCCTGAGGAAAAAACACAAGCTCAGACGCACTGCTGCTAAGACACGAAATCTCTTCTTTCTTTGCATTTCTCCCGCCTGCAAATTTTAACTACCACACTTCCTAGGTAGGAAAACTGGGAGGTGGGGAAAGGGAGCCCTGCCTTCAATACCAGGCCTCTCTGGTTAATACGTTCAGTGCAATTAAAAAAAAAAAAAATCATTTCAATAGGGGAAGCTGCCCATAGCTTTTTATTTACCACAAAATCCTTTAGAGAGCAAAACATAATTCATACAATTATGTTTATGCTAAAATAGTAATAGATAATATTTATTATCACTTACTTGTTCTGGGTATTATTCTACATTAAAATTCCTAGCAGCCCTACAATGCAGGTAATATTGCTATTTCTATTGAGAGTTCTGGAAACTTTTTGGAGGTTAAATAATTATTTTAGGACTTGCTATGCTGCCCAGGCAGGCCTTGAACTTGCAATTCTCCTACCTCAGCCTCCTCAGTAGCTAGGCTTACACACACACACCACTGTGTGCGGCTTAGTAATTCAAAATTTCGAAAGGCATCAACTACTAAAGAAAAATATTTCTAGTTTCTTTATTGGTAATTTTTTAGAAAAATAATTATTAAAGTATAGCAAAAGTCCTTAGTCTCTGGAAGCAATAATAGAGAATAACAAAAACAATTTTTAAAATTACACTGAAAATACCTAAAATTTTTGTTAGTTAAATGAAATCAATATTTTCTTCATTCTATTTAATAGATAATCCAGTAAAATAAGTGGATTAAAAACATTACCATCTTTTCCCTTGGATTTTTTTTTTTTTTTGTATTGGGAATTACACCCAGGACCCTTCCCACTGAGCTCTATCCCCAACCCTTTTTATTTTTTATTTTGAGACAGGGTCTAGTGCTCGCTTCGGCAGCACATATACTAAAATCAAGACAGGGTCTAGCTATGTTGTTAAGACTGGCCTTAAACTTGCAATCACTCTCCCTCAGCTGCCCAGATAGCTGGGTTTATAGACATGCACCACTATACCTAGCTAAAATGTTGGTTTTATTATTTGTCATTTATCATTTATTCTTCGTAATGTGTCAAAATGCACTAAGGAAGCAGGCTGCACACAGAAACTGAGAAGACAGTTAAATATCTTGTGAAAGGCGGCACAATTGTATCTCAGCCTAGAGAACTGAATGTTCTCTGTAAATGTCTAACGGAGGTGCTTCTCTTACATCAATATTAGCGCAAATAATGACAGCAAACATCTTAAAGTATTTGCTACGTGCCAAGCTTTGTTCTGGTTCTTTACATACATTTGCTCATTTACTTCAACTGTCCTATTTTATAGGTGGGGAAAGTGAGGTACACAGAGGTATGTGGAAGATAAGTAACTTGCCGAAGGTCACAGAGGTCATAAATTATGGATCCTGGGTTTAAACCAAGGCTAACCGGCTCCAGAATTGCCTTCTGAACCAATGTGCTACTCAGCAGGTGTGTAGATGCCAGAACAAGATGATATGTTCTGTAGCCTGTGTGCTGTAAGTCATTCTCTATCAGGGAGTCAGACTAGAGGTACACTAAATCTTTATACTTAGCATCCCACGGCAGTCAGCAGATAGAAGAAGCTGGCTTAAGCAGTTCTGATTCTTGCAGTGATCCCCTACCCTCCAATAACAGAAAAGTAAGTTTCTGGCTCTTTCCAATGATGAGCTACAAATGACTGGTTTATCTTGAAACCAAGAAATCCGGAAATAGTGCTTGCTCTTGAGTCCCGGATGGAAGCAGTTATGCCACCACGTGACCAGGAGCGATGGGCATTGCAAACACAAACATCTGCTTACACTTCTCTTATTAGGGAGGATGCAACAGTATTCAGAAGGACAGAAGAAATTTGCCCTGAAACAGATTCATAGGGAACAGAGAGAAGTCAATGTCCTACCAAGAGGCAAATGCATCAAGTTTAGGAACCAAAAGATGAAGAACCACCGTGTGAAGCGGAGAAGGACCGCCACACCTAGTTGACAGGGCACAAGGAGCAGAAATGGCATTTCCAGGAGACAGAGGTTGTTCTAGGGGAGAAACAACTTCTTGAAATGTCCGAGGAAAAATCTGCATCACCGAGTAGGAGTTCATAAACTCTCTGCAGAAGCAGTGGGGGGGGGGGTGAGAAGATGTATTTCTTGAGTACTCAAAATATGCCATGTGTGTGCATTATCTTATTTAACCCGACAACCACTCTATGAAGAGGAACAGTTACTACCCTCATTCTACACACAAGGAAACCGAGGCAGCACGAAGGTGGACTCCTTGCCCAAGGTTAGGGCTGTTGAGAAGAAGCCAGGCTTTGAACCCAGGTGGACTACCAGCAACGGCCTGGTTACAGAGCCCTGAGCACAGCAGCCCGGCCTCTACCTCCTCCTGCAAGTGCAGCCCTGAAGTGAGTGCTGTTGCTTATCTCAGTTCTCCTATGTGTTAAACGAACAGAAAAATGCTGAATTACTGGAGCATTGTGAGACAGGTAACGATATCTATCAAAGCGTCTACAATAATGGCCAGCACATGAGAGACATTTAATTAATGGAAACACTATTGTAATTCTCAAAATAAACTTCTTAGAAATGAAAGGGAACTTTGCTAATCCCTCACGAACTTTAAAAGTTCTGCTTATTTATGGAGTATTAAAACGGAATAAACTGGGAAATTATCTCTAGTGTAAAGTTTCCCTGAGAATGTTCTTTGGAATACAAGTGTCTAGTAGATGTTAATTATTTAAATTCTGGGCAGAGATGGAGCTACTTGGAAACTCACCTTTAGTGCCCTCCCCCAGCACTTCCTTCCTTAGGGGCCTATTCTGTCTCCTGGCTGTCCCTGCAGGCCGTCCCGCCAGGCTGGGTCCTGGCCATCCTTTTCTTTACTGTGTGACGCCATGCCCATCCAGTCAGTCAATCATCTCTGTCAACTGTATCTCCTAAATGCTCCCAACTTCTTCAATTAACATTCTTCCTCCACAGCACTGGCGAAGACTGTATCTCTCACCTGCTCTATACCTACCAATCTCCTCGCTGATCTCCACAGTTATTTTACCTCTCTCCAATTTATTGTGGTAGCCACAGTTGCTGTCTTTAAAAACAACAATTTGACCATGTTATTTCCTTGCTCATGCCCTCAAGAGAACTTTTACTGCTGAGAGAGGTCCTTGACATTTCAACCTGCCCAAGGGCTCTGTCTAAGCCCCCCACCAGGCCCCAGGAGCCCCGCACTGGTCTTCTTTCAAGTCCTCCAGGACTACTTTGCACAGTGAGAGCTCAAGCTTCCTGATGCTTTCGTGCATCTGCTTCCTCAGGGACACCTTTCTCTAACCCACTGATGAGGTTGGTCACCAGCCTCAGGTCTTCAGAGTGCCCTTTAGTTTTCTCTCCAACACTTAAGACAGCCTGTGGGTACAACCTTATTTTATGATAAATGGATGAATGTCTGCTTCCTCCCTGAGGAGAAGGAAAAACAGATGATAAACAGTTACATTTCCACAGCCTAAGTATTTAACATACATTCTACTAACTGAACAAAGGAATGGACAATGGGTATGAAGCAGAATGAGAGTCCAAGGAAATACCACAGCCAACACAAACCGAAACAGCAAACCCCACTGAAATGTGTAATTCAGCAATTCCCAAATGTACTAAAACATAGATCTCTTTACTTGTGAGTCATCTATGGACACTTGTGGCAGATACAGCTATGTGGTTCCCCCAAATTGACTTCCTTTTTGTCTGGGCTTATGAATTACTATGTGAAAGGCCACGAACACCTGAGTGTGACTCCAATGTGACTGAGAAATAAACTTGGCTGTGTTAAATATCAACAATTCATGAGCTCTCCATAGTAACAGCTAGCATTGCCTCAGCTGATCATGTGGGCCCGAGGTTTCAGCGTTGTGGTATAAAATTGTTGGTCAGGCTGCAGGCCTAGAAAATAAAGGCCTCAAACTGAAAGATCTGGGAAGATTGGTGATACTTATTGTCCATTCTTTCATTCATAATTATTCTGCAATTGAAAGGAGGACATGGAAGTGTAACAAATAATACTATAAACATCTGGCAAACAGGATGACATCAGTAAGGATTTGGCAAGAGATGAAATACGTGAAAGACTGCAGGGACATGCAGTTGACAGAATCAATGACGTCGTCTAGGGGACTGGAGCCTGCCTTAAGTGGGAAAGAGGGAGGGAGAGAAAAGTAAGAAAGGATCGGATGGAAGGAGATAGTGGCAAAAATGCCAAATAGAGAAAGAAGAGTGAAAACTCAGGATCAGAATATAAAAATTGCAAGCCAATCTGATACTATTTATATGATGAGGTAAACCTGACATCAACAGTATCAGCAGGCCCTGTGCAACGACACAAGTGTCACTATAGGTACGGATAAGACCCGTTTAAGGAGAAATAACTAATTGTGCACAAAGCTATATGTTAAGAAGATACTCGTGACGTCCCAGGAGAGAGCTGTGAAGCCAAAGCAGGCTTTGGTGGGAGCAGGCTATAGACACAGTAAGTGATCAATATCAAGTTCCTAAAAGTGGTGTGCGAGCGACTTGTCCTACTGGGATTCCCAGGGACTGTGATTAAGCCTGGCACAGGGCTTAGGCACATGTTTCTCTAACATGATTCCCAGGCGATTGTGGAACGCAGCCAGATGTAATGGTGGGTTATAGTGATTGAAGAGATTGCAATCTCTTACAAAGGAAAAGTGTCAACTCTGACATGAAGAACTATACAGGAGTGAAAGAGAGAGACAGTTTCAATATCTAGCTACCTATGAAGTGTCTTGTCCTAAAAAAAAAAAGGTAGCATTTATTGAATATTTTCATATGCTCTTCTCTCCGAGAAAGCAAGAGAACGGTGAAGAAAGGCGTTACTCTGGACTAATCCCAGCTGGCAAAGTAGAGGCTGTCAACACGGAAGTGAGTAAAATATCAGGAACAGTTGATGACGTGGCCTTAAAGTCCGCAATATCTGAACATCTCAGGCACGGGCCTAACGTTTTGGCGCTTCAGACTTCAAAATAAAACAAGACACGATGGGTCAAAATAGTACACATTTTTTTAAAAGAGCAATGAAAAAGGAAAAGAGAATTCAGGACAAAGGACAAATTCTTAAAAATTGAATTCTGGCACAAGGCCCTCAGTTCGATCCCCAGCACCCCCTCAAAAAAAACTGAATTCTAAGTGCAAAGTTAGATCTATCTAACTTGAAGGGGGGAAATAAAGAGAGAAACATGAAGAAATCAATCTAAGAAGTTTTCTGACCCTTTTATGAGCACACATACAAAGTAGCTGAACTTTGAGAAAGAACACAATTAGAAAAAAGTCTATTCTTTCAAGCTCTGGTTAAGGTAAAAGATGATCATGTGGCTCAGACTGATCCTTGTGGATGATAATACAACACGATGAAGTGGTAGCAATATGCCTAGTTTAGTTCTGAAAAATGAAGAAGAGACGTGCAATTTTAGTTAGGAGATTAGACTGTGAACTCTTTTAAATGAATTCTTCTGGACTCAGGTGAACCGTATCCTGCAGTATTCAACACGATCGTTACAGAAGTGGTTTTATCATCTCAATGGACTCCCGGATATCAAGAGCAAACCTTTAGCACGCCAGTGTAACTCCGGTTCCCACTCAAAGGTCCTGTCATAATCTGTGAGCTAGGCTGGTGGAAGGCTCAGCCTTACTGCTCTGGTCAGAGCAGACATTCTGCCCCAAACGTTGCCCATCTATAAGCAGACAAGACATGCAGGCTTATTTATAGAAGGTTTCCCACCTATCAGACATCTTTGCTGTCAAGCTCAAAGAAATGAGTCACTTGCACTGGAAATTTGTCACCAAGGGAAAGTCTAGTTGGCTATAATCCCTTGAGGTAAATGGTCATGTAGTCATGTCTAGAGTGGCCATGTCAAAGCTTGAATTGCAAGATTGCAGAAACTCAGAGGAAGCCTCTGGGGGGAGAAGGAGAGAGGGAGAGAGGGGGAGGGAGAGAGGGGGGACAAAGAAGAAGGGAGAGAGGGAGGGAGAGAGGAGGGACAGCGAGGGAGGGAGAGGGAGAGAGAGAGGGCCTCAGTGTTTTCCCTTCCTCTCCT
>PVJO010004054.1:0-113369 GCA_004026905.1 Hystrix cristata
TGATATTTTTAATGAAAGACAAAGTATAAAATTAGTGCATTGAAAATTTAATTGAAGAGCTTTTATAAAAACGGGAACCAAATTATGTCTGCCTGCTAGATTTATCTATAAGTACATGTATGGTCATTTCATTATTTCACAACTCAGTGCTCATATTTTTATTTTGTATAGGCCCTTTTACTCCTAGTTTACATGCTTCTGTTAAAGTGTGAAAATATTTCTCAAGTGCTCACACCTTGTAAAAGTTCATATGATTTAAATTTTATCCTCATTTTAAAAGACCATTATTAAGTTTAGCTCTGAATATCTTTACTAGATTTGTTGATTTGAGAAGAAAAAATAATACTCTAATATTCTGAACTTTTGTCAAAGTCTGAAATTTCTCAGACCCTTGACATGAAGTCATCATGGATACAGCTCTAAAAAATATTTTAAATACCTAAATTTTGAAAGAAATATAAAAATTTCTTTCCTTTGTTTTTTCTCATAATGAAAGTATTTTTATATATGAAAAAAGGATAGTTTAGAAAGAAGAAAAATGGATTAAAGCATTAAATTTTTTTAAAGCATCAGTCACTTGTAAAAGAAATTGCATGATTCAAATGTTGCTAATCTCCTTCTCTCTCTCTATCCCTCCCCTCTCTCTCCTGCTTTCTCTCCCTCTCCCTCCTTCTCTCTCCCTCTCTCTCCCTCTCTCTCTCCCTCTTCCTCCTTCTCTCTGTCTCCCTCTCTCCCCCTCTCTCGCTCCCTCTCTCTCCGCCCCTCCCTCCTTCTCTCTCCCTCTCTTCTTCTCTCTCCCTCTCTCTCCCTCTCCCCACCTTCTCTCTCTCCCTCTGTCCCTCTCTCATTCTCTTTCCCCTGTCTCCCTTTTTGTCCCTCTCTCCCCTGTCTTCTCTATCATTCTCCCACTTCAGATAGGTCTTATTGAAGGGCTCAAATAGAAAGAGGGGAATATACTTTCCTGTGGAGTTCTGAGTCTTTAAGTGCTGTGAAGGAACTATTGGAGAAAAAAGTGAGCTGTTGTTCTACATATTATTGGTAAACCTGAACCATTTTTCTAATGTTTTTAACACTTTCCATTAATCAAATAATAACAAAATAAAGTCTTTAAGGAGCACTCATTCTTTTTCCTCATTCAATCATTTGTTCATAAAGCAGATGTGTAATGAATTTCCAATGAACCCTGTTGTAAATATCCCCTGTGACCAATTTAAGGTGTTGTGATATACTAGGTATTAAGCAGGGACTATAATAGACATAGATCTCCCCCAAATAGCTTATAAAATTCTCCCTCAGAATTCGCAGAAGATTGCCTTCAAGGAGCTGATACCAAAATCCACAGGTGCTCACATTCTTTATATACACTGGCACGGTGCACACACACACATCTTCCTATATGCTTCGAACTATTTCTACATGAGATTATAATACAAAGTACAATGTAAATGTTATATAAATACTCGTTATATTGAATTGTGACAAGGACAATGTCTATGTTAATTCAGTATGAAAGCATTTTTTTTTAGATATTTTTGATCCACGGGTGGCTCAGTCTGTGAATGTGGAGCTATGGAGATCCATCAGTAAGCTTGAGTATAGAAAGAAACAGATTAAGTACAAAATTATACAAACCAAAAACAATGATCACAACTGTCATAGAAGAGTAGAATGAATGAATGAAAAGGAGTCAGGAATAAAACTGAAAGCTGTGCAAGGTTGCCATCCAGCACTCTGGGAGACTGAGGCAGGAGAACGGCAAGTTTAAGCCCAACGTAGGCAACTTAACAAATTGATAACTTGTCTCAATAAATAAATAAATAAAGGCTTCAGATGTATTTCATTGCAATATATCCAAGAGATATACTGAATGAATTCACCCAGGGTGAAATCTGAGTGGAAATGTCTATGTATGAGTGAAATCCATGGGTGAAATCTCCTGGTACCACAGAGGGAAAAATTGGAGCCAAGAATTTGGTTTGTATAACTAAATTGGTAGCAAAAAATTTCATCAGTTTCAAGGAATTACATGAAACCTATGGATTATAATTTAACCCTAAATTTATTCTTTCACCGATTTTTATTATAAGAATATAGATAGATGTATATTTATGGGCAGATATATTTATTATAAATTTCACTGGTAAAAAGATATGTAGTCTACAATGTACACATAATAATTTTACAATATTCTTTCTTGTAATTCCACATAACCTATTGATTCTTTCAGACTGCTTTCATTGATTTTTGCTGACGTTTTATTGCAGCTAAACTATAGCTGTAAGTAACAAATGAGTACAGTTTTAAAATAAATATTGGTTGACATTTTCATTTACATTCATAAGATGCAAATGAAATGAGAAAAATATATGTTGCTATTTTTTCAAAAGAAGCAACTTTGCTGAATCTGATTACAGTTTTAGAATAGTGGGAGGAAATTTCCCTGAATTTATTTTATTTTCATATTGCTTTTATTTTAATGTTATATCCAGAATTATTCTAACTTACAGAAATATACATTTTAAATTACATTTTAAATGTTGTCACCTATGCAACATTTACTTTCAATTCTATTTTTAAAATTAAAAATAATGTTATTTATTATCTTTTCAAATCCAAAGATCAGGAATGGTCGAAGCAGGGTCACATTCTTTGGTAATTATTTGTTTAAAACATTTTTTTTTACACGCTGGTAGTCTACTGCTCAATAAAAGCTGCCTGTGGAAGTAATCAAGAAAAGAAGGAAAGGAATGAGCAAAGAGGAGAGAAATCTTCCACATTGTATTCATCTTCGATAGCTAAAGGAACAATTTATTGAATCAGAGCTACCTAATTCCTAAGTGTAGAGCCAATACAATTAGGCAAATAATTTTATATTGTAATGTGGTGCAGATTGGAAACAGAAATTGCTTTCTAAACTGTGTGTTCTGTTCTGCGTGTACAACACAAGCTTCCTTACGATACATTTAAATTGGGGACAGATTTTAAATACGTCAATATTATTTTCACTAAGTTAAAATATTCATTATATATGGACTAATGTTCCCTAGAAAAATCACGGTTTATCACAAATATATGTATGTGTGCGTGTTTGTGTGTGTGTGTGTGTGTATGTATCCTTCATTTATTCATCTATTAATCTGTCATTCTGTTGATCTGAAAATCTATTATCTGCCGCTGTCTTTCACTTTTCCATCCTTTTTGTCTCTCCTCAGTCTACCTCTCTGTTTCTTTTTTCTGGTTCTATCTTCCTTTTCAAAACAAAATCTACTTCCTTGCCTCACCTACAGGGGGCATAAATGAATGCCTGTCAGTTGTTTGAGTTAGAGTTTATAGTGACTGAAGAAAAATAAACACTGTGCTAAGGCACAGATGTCCGGGAAATTGATTAGGGTTGTCCGTACCTTAAGTCCCTTAAGAAATTAGACCACCAGAAAGAGAGTCAACATAGCAAATCTCAAGTTTTTTGAGTGTTTTTTCTGTGCCCAGCACTCTGCTAAATATTATCTCACTCAGGAACACATAAGCTCATTACTGTTATTATCTATATGAAAAGGTCTGGAGATGTTAAATAACTTGCCTAAGGTCACAGATTAAGTGTAGGCTCACACTCAGTTGGTTTCTAGGGATTCTGCATTTTATTGAATTCAGAGGCCTTTTGCTTTCCTGTGTATGCAAAATTTCATGCTTAGACTCAATAAATATTTTTTTTCAGTTCAACATATTTTATCACTTTATTCAAACAGGTGGTAAATTCCTATGATTTAATTCATGTGTGTATTTTATCAAAAACATGTAAGTAAATGTAAATTTGTTTTCAGCTCAATCTTTTCATGAGAACACAATTTGGAATAATTTACTTATGCATTTATTTTTATTAGGACATGTTTGTCATGTTAGTAGTTGCATTCACTATGGGGACTTGACATATATATGTAACACCTATTAATTCTTTTCATGTTCCCCTCCCCCTTCCTCTTCTCTTCCTCCACCATCCCTCCATATCTTGGTCTCCTTGTGTAATTTGTTTGCACACCTTACAATTGAAATACTAAAAATAGGTTTCATGTAATATATACATTTATTGATCACATAGGGATATATTAACTTATGTTTCATGTAATATATACATTTATTGATCACACAGGGATATATTAACCTATGTAATGAATAAGAAAGAAATTTTAGTGTAGGTGATATGGGTATATATATATATATGTAGATATATTTATAAAATTTGGTTAAGTAAAGTAATATCACTAACCACATTACCAATATATATTGTCTCTTAAAATTAGAAAAAAAGATTAAACAAAAGGACAAAATTGGGTGATTTTGAAAAGATTCAATTGGTTTCATTTATGACTTTTATCAAAGACTTTTCTAGCTTCAGGACTTTCTGCTCACAATTAGCATATTTACATGGCTACTTCAGTACAATTTTAAATTGCTATAGGGCATGGATCGCTGAATCTCTTGGGACTTGCTGAAGTTACAAATATTAAATTGAACAATGTCAAGGTTCTTGGGTAATTTGCATTGTAATACTAAAATTGTTAATCCGAGTAATAACATGATTGTATAACATGAGAAATACTAGCAGCTGATTTTTTTCCAGCTGCTAATTAATCAAAATGTGAATAGAATTATTTTATAGCTTACTTGTTTAAACCAATGAACAATCATTCTTTTTTAAAATTTATTTTTACCAAGAACATGTATTGGTATATTGTGTACATAATGATCATAATCACCATGGTTATTTTGTACCTGTACATGGTGTATCTTGCTATTCCCCGCTTTTCCCCTCCCCTCCCTTCCATTCACCTACCCCACCCTATTTGCAACAAGCTTATTTACATTTTTCCATTTTTTCTCTTTCATCTTACTTTTAACCTTCCTTCTTTATCCCCCTTTTCCCTATCTAGTTATCCTAAGATACCATCTCACTCCAGAAAGAATAGCTATTATCAAGAAATCAACCAATAACAAATGCTGGTGGGGCTGCAGGGAAAAAGGAACCCTCCTCCACTGTTGGTGGGAATGTAGACTGGTCCAACCACTGTGGAAATCAGTGTGGAGATTCCTCAAAAACTACAACTAGAGGTTCCATTTGACCCAGCTATTTCTCTGCTTGGTATCTTCCCAGAAGAATTAAAATCATCATACCACAGTGATATATGCACAACCATGTTCATAGCAACACAATTTGTAATAGCTAAGTCTTGGAAACAACCTAAATGCCCAACAACTAATGAATGGCTAAAGAAGATGTGGTTTTTCTACACAATGAAGTACTACTCTGCCATAAGAATGGATAAACTAGAGACATTTGTAAGTAATCAGATGCACCTTGAGAACATACTCTTTAGTGAAATAAATCAGGCACTGATGAGTACGCATCAAATCGTTTCTTTGATATGAGAAACCATAAGTGTAAATAAGGACAAAGGGGTAGAATAGATATTATGAACAATCATTCTTATCAAAACATCTAGGTTTATATTATCCATCACAGATAAACATGTTTTAATCTGTAAAAATCGAGATATAGTCAATTCTTAGGACTCATGTCAGAATCAAATGAAAAAATTTTTTAGAGATGGACATAATTAAGATACTTTTTGGGCCTGAGGTTCTCTAAGAAAGTAAGGGCTTACATATGTCTAGCAAAAACTAGAGATCTTTGAAGAAACCCTGATTTTTTTTAATGTAGGATTACAGCTATTAATTTTTGCCTTATTACCTATTTCAGTACAAAACAAACTTCCTATATCACCTCATCTTGAGCTCATTTAAAAAAATACCTTTGTTTAAATTTCATTCCATAATCTCTTGTAGGGTAAAATCTGTTTCTCAGCCTTTTAATCTCCTTTAACATGTATGTGTCATTATGACTTCCTACTTTTGTGTATATGAAATAGATATTTATAAAATACTTTAAAAGATGCTTAGTTCATAGGTTTGAAAACATTGGCATGTGCAGTTCTGTAAACATTTCTTAGAGTGTGGAGGTACAAAATACAAGGACTTCTAAAAGGTCAAAAAGTTTTAATCAGTGTCAAATGAGAGAGTTACATGAGGTAAGCTGGGCTGTACTGAAGTTAGGTATAATATACTGTACAATACAGAAGACAATGTCTGGTGACTTCAAATCTTTATTCTCTTTCATTGTTTGGTAATCTTATTTCATTTTGTGCTTTTCATATGTATATTCTCAAGTTAAGAAACTTCATTGTTAAAGCCTATTTCTGCAGCTGTTTTCTCAATTGTGTGTCCGAATGGCATATTTTCTTGTTGGAAATTTTATTGCAGACGATCTCTGATTTTAATTAAATGTTGTTTCCAGCCTTATTTATAATTTTCCTTTCAAATGACAGAATTGTAATTATCGTGTCTATGTAAGGGACATCCTCCTGAATTGCAATTTTTAGATATTGAAAAAAACTCAGATGTATTAAGTTTCCCTGAAAAGAAATTCTTCTTGTGTTATATTTCACTCATTCTTATATAAGGAAAATCTAATTAAACTGATATTGCTGTCTCCCAAGCAAATGTAGATTAAAATGTATCATCCCTCTACTTCATTGCATAGGAGGCCAAGATTCATTGCATAATGTTCTTTTTACATTTCATGTGCTCAGAATGAAAATTTCTCAGCAAGAACACTGCTTCGAAACCAAGACTAAGAAAGCTAATTTTAATGTATTTTCTCCTTACGTGGTTGCCCAGAAGTCCTTCATAGATTTCAATTGAAGTATGAAAATTTTTTGTTTGTGCATATTTGATTCAAATGTTTTGACTACATTTTCTGAGCAATAAAACAAATCAATAAACCAAAGTGATTGGCAGAATATTTAGCCACAATATTTTTAGACATAACTTCATTATCTCTAGAGACATTTCTAGACTTATTTTGTCATAGCATATAATACTAGTAATGCCATTTGTGATTAGAAAGGATTTGGTGCAATTAATATCCTACTTTAAATATATTAGTTGGGCTTTGGGGGATCATTCTCATGTTCTCTGACTTTTTAAATATGCCATCTCTTATGTTTTTCTTCCTTTCAGAAAAAAAGTTTATTGCTTTTCCTTTTTCATTTGATTTATCCTTCTCCATTTCTTGGTTTTGTGTGTTTGACCTTCACACTTTTCTTCTATGTCATTTTCCACACCTTTGTTTATAAATTTTCTGCCTATGCTATTAGAAATTGTGCACCTCTCATTCAATTCTATAATTCAGATTTCCAACATAGCACACTGGGCTATGAAAGGACTTGATTCATCTAATATTAGTGGGTAAAACCTAAAAACATGCTAAGGGACTCTAAAAGCTTGCGCTTAAGTGGCAGTGTCCTGGAGCAGAGAGATGCGAAGGTCAACAGCCAATGACAGAGGTTAACATGAATGAAGATGGCCAACTCATGAAATCGCCATCTAAATGTTTCCATGCAGAAACAACATTACTGCACAATTCCTAACTCAGTATGATATATAGCATCATCTATATGCATCTTAGAATGCAAATTTCTTATTTTCAATAAACTATATAATTGTCCATCAAAATCCAATTTGCTATTAGCTGCCTCAAAGGAAAATTAAATTACTCAGGCTCTCTTTTAGATAAATTGGATCAAGTTTCCACAAAATACAGTGAGATGTAAGGGAAAATGGTTTGAGCAAATTTTGGAAGGTATACTTCACTGGAAGAGTCATTTTTGTAACTAATTTCCTAGAGCAACAAGACAGACATTAACTTAACATGAAATAACTAGCCTGCTCCATGAAGTGGAAGCTGTTGAGATTAATGGAACAAGGTAGAAGAAGCTGTAGTCCTGGCGTTGAGCTTGGAGACAAAGCCTTGTGTTAGCGTTCCTGCCCTGCTCTCAGGGTTGCTGTCCTGCTTCTGGCTATGAGACCGCAGGTGAGTGGAGGAATAGGGGGCCGTGTCTTTGCTGCCCGGCCTAATGGAGTTCCAGAGAGTCAATCTGCATGTTTTGGCTTGGCAGAAGCAGTGGTGTGGGCTTTGCCCAGTCCTGGGTTTCACTGTGGCAGACCTGGCCCTGGGTTTCAAGTCTTTGGGCTGGATTTAATTACCCTCTTTTTTCTTCAATCAGGAGGCAACACTTTCTAGGAGGGGCTGCTTGAACTTGAAAGGGGAATGATGAGAGAGCCTCCTTTGTTCCCATCTTCTTCAATGTATCTTTTTTTGTTGTTGTTATACCAAAAGCAGGCACTATGGTCTCTTGCCTAATTTCCTTTTTTCCTTGCTGACAGTCTGGTGTGTGTTTAATTGTTGAACTTGTGTCAGGGGGAGGGCTTGCTAGAAGATCTCACTTATCCCATATCTTGCTCTATGCTCTAAAATTAATTCTACTGAATATAAACTGCCGCTTATTAGAGCAAAAAGTGAAATTCTTAAACTATTTTGCTTTGATGTACTTTGAAGAGGTAGATTCTGATTTTTCAGTTTGTTTTCAGTGTCTATATTGGGATGTGGTACACTACTGTGAGCACTCATTCACTATACCATGCAATGTTGCACAAAGACACCCTTTAATATTTATCAGCAGAATCAAAGAGTATGTCATTTCTCAGCATATTATCCCAACCCTCCTTTTATTAGACACTTTCTCAACATTAAGACAAAAGTACTGGATATCTGTGTTAAGGCTTTTATCTGGATGCTCCCCAATGAAGCCGCATGCAGTCATAGGTGGGGCTTTTCAGAGGTAGCTGGATCTATGATGTGTGATGCTGCAGTTACGCGTGTGATACTGTTGTTGATTCATGGTATGATGCTAGGATTATGGGTGGCCCACCCTGGGTGTGAGTACCAGCCACCTATCCTGGATAGAATCTAAGGGACAGAAACCTGCTGCTGTTGCTCACTACTTCTCTGCTTTGCTGCCTTCCTGCCTTCTGTCCGCCATGATATGTTTCTCCTGTACCATGCCCCTCTGCCGTGCCCCTGCCTTGGAGCCAGCCAACTATGAACTGAATCCTCTACAAACTCTAAACCAAAGTAAAACTTTCCTCCCTTAACTTTGGGTGTTGGGTATTTTGTCTTAGCAATGAGAAAAGTAACTAAGACAACTTGCAACTTAACAGAGCAGAGTTTTATTTGACTCACAGTTAGAGAACCCTGAGTTCATCACTAGCTGGCTCCAAAAGAGAAATTTCACCTTGGAAGGACATGGCAGGAGATAACTGTACAACCCATGGAAGACAGGAAGCAGGTTGAGAGAGGGAAGAGCCAGAGAGAGAGGGAGAGAAGGGGGGAGAGAGAGAGAGAGAGAGAGAGAGAGAGAGAGAGAGAGAGAGAGAGAGAGATTGATTCTTCCAAAGGCATACTCCCAGTGACTCATCTCCTCCAAATGGCCCACACCTCCTAATGGCACATTCACCTACTAATCTATTGATGAGTACAGTGCCCCCATGATCCACTCACCTTCCTAATGTCCCACCACTGAATATATGAGTCTTTGGGGAGATATTTTAGACTTAAACTATTATCACTGCTATATAATGGTGGTGAATTTACTGTGGTCAACTTGAGCAGGAATGTCCAGCTACACTGAGTTGGTGTGGCTCTGGCACAGTGAACCTACCTGAGAATTGTCGCCAACACAACATGGAGAATGGCAACAGAAGATAGTGGCCGGCTGTTTTCCAGGAGAAACTCAGTTGTAGCTGGTTCTTGCAAAAGGAACTTGACTGTTCTCACAGGAGCTCAGGACCTTACTGTCATTGTTGAGGATGGCTAGTGTTTGCTTCAGGGGAGCTCTGGTTTTCATCTCCTCTGTGAGTGTTGTGCCCTGGCTCCAGTGTAGATTTCTTCAGCCTTTTATGGCAGGCACGGACTTACATGGTACAGTGCCGCGGGCTCCCAGCCCTTGATTGGACCTTTCAGGTCTCCAGTGCGTAGATAGATGTTCTACACTCTTTCTGCATTTGGCTTGTGTGTGTGAATGTTGTAACTTGTAAAGGCCCTGTATTACATCTGCTGTCTTGCACTGACAGCAGACTGGTAGACTCTAGAAAGGTAACTAATACAATAACCTTTTCTACTCTTGCCTTGCATTCTCCAGCTACAACTAATTCTCAGTACCTCACGCTCCCTTAATCACATCTTCTATGTTCAAAGCACTGCTCCTGTTTGTCTCTCACTCTCCATTCTCTCTCTATTTTTACACTGTCTCCTGCCTGACTTTTGTCATGTCTTCCCAGCAGCAGTAGCCCACACTGAACACTGCAACTTTTTTCTCTGTTCCACACCTTGCAGAAAGTGGACATGTACACTAACAAGGATAATTTACTTCAGTGACCCCTCATCCTTCTCAGCAGAGATGACACAACATGTTCTCCTGAGTTATGGGGTCTAGAGACGCCTTGGTGATCCTTAATATTGATGTCAAGACCAGTGAAGCAGGGCACTGGCCGCCCTGCCCTTCCCTACCACGTGTATGAGTGCACAGAATAGCTCCAGGAAATAACAAGTACGGTCTTGCGTCTTTTGGGACTTTTTCCCTTTACCTTAAAAAAAAAAAAAAAGTCCTTTTAGTACTTCATATTGTGCTAGGAAAAAAAAAATTATTTCTTACTGCTTCAGTTATTTTCCTAGACCTATACATTAAAAATTAATTTCCTATACATTAAATTTGCTAATAATATTTATATTTTATTTTCAATAAACCATTTTCATCCTTTCTTTTACCTTAATAAATCTTTTCAGGATTTATCCATTTTATTAGGTTTTTCACACATTTAATTATGAGTTTTAAGTCAATTTTCTTTTGTTGTATATTTTTTCTTTCATTTTCAGCTCATTTAAAAATGTTATTTTAGTCCTTGTGGTTTTCTTAGGGCATAATTTCTTTCTTGTTCTGATTTATTTATATTTCTTCTTCTCTTCTTTCCTTCCTTTATTTTCTTGTCATTTTCTCTCACTTTAAAGAATTACAGTATTCACACCGACAGATTTTGTTCAGAGCTTTAGTCATGTACCGGGGTTTTAGCGTGAGCTATTCTCTTTAGTCACATTGTGTATAGTTGGCATTTCAAAGTTTCGTTGTTTGTTTTTATCTTGGGATATTTAAAAAGTATGAATTAAGTATTAAGCCTCTAAATTCACTCTATTTCTAGGTTCATTTGTTACAGTCTTAGACTGTAGTGTGTACAAGAGCTACTTTTAACCTCTTGCCTTTGAAATTTTTGCCTCCCTTCTTTCCTTGTAATCTTTACTGGTCTTTTCATGTTTTTGACCTAGTAAATAAATTATTGCTCCTTAATAGAGGAATTAAACTTACTTAGGGTGATTTGATAACTGATTATTTCTCCCTTTTGTTATTTTATGTTTTTTAGGAAATACATCTTTTTATTTACTTTTCTTTATTTTTGACTCTCTTGTTTTTAAAAAGTGATTATGAAATAGTATTATTTTGTGAATTAGAAGACTCTGTTCAGCAGTGCAGTGGTCATTTCTTTGGCTTTAGAAGCAGAAACATGCTTTGTTTTCTTTCGTCCCCGCCTCTCCCTTTACTGTGAGCTATAATAAATGTAACATCCAGAGCACTGCATGCCATTTTATCAGTTAGCATCCTTGGTTACAAATAACACAATTGATTGGGAGGATATGAGCTAACTTGTAGAATCTCTGAGAATGCTGGGCAAACGAGTGCAAATAATGAACATAAGTTAGCTAGAGCTTACTTTGCAGCCAAGGAACAATTGGTCAAATTGCTGTCTGCATCACAGGATGTCAAAGCACACTGTTTTCCCCGATGATCTATTGACTCTTTCATGGCAACTGTGATTAATACTATGCGACACTCCTACGAGTTTATATTGTTAAGGGTGGAAAAACCTAGTTTATGCGTCTATATCCTAGAAACCTGGAGAGAGGTTTGGAAACGCCTGTCTTTGTTTCCTGCCTACCACTGATCATACACAGTGATGGTATATCATAAATGGAGAAGGTTATTTGGATACTTGGCGAACTCTAAACAATATATTTTATTACTTTTAAACATTTTTTCCTGTATATGCACATAAATTTTAAAAAACATGCTTATATATGTTTTCCCTTATTCTTTTACTGTCAAAAAGAGAAAAGCCTCTCATCTAACAGTGTAACGTTTTTTCTTACCCTCCAAGGTGCGCTAGTGTCATACCTAATAGGAACCAATTCAGATTTTTTTGTACCTTTCCAAGCTCAGAATCTCTGAGTGATGTCCAAATTCCTGATAGTTCAAGTTTGGTGAATTATTGATATTTTTCAAACTATGTATTAAATTGAAAACTTAATCATTGCTAACACTGTCCATATACAGTACTAGATGAGAAAAAATAAAAAATACAAATAATATTTTATATTCATACATATCATTTTTCTTTTACAGAAATGTCCCTCTCTTGTATAACCATTGAGTCTATAGAACATATAATCATAGATAGAAAAAAATGTAAATTAATGGATTATGAAGAGATAAGATGTCATGATGTCTTATTTTATGAATTCGAGTATTCCATTTATGGGAAATAAAGTTCCTCATGTAAGTTGCCGATTCAGAGTATACAACACATGTTGTCAATAGTTGGAATTGTAAATGATTTTCATCTTTCTCTTTCACTATTAAGGGACTGTCAAGGAAGAAAGTGATACTGGTTAAAATACCACGGCATCCATTAGGCCAAAAGGTAACTTTATATACAAATGAATAATAAGACCATTAAATCCAAATCCAGAGTAACTGTACCTTCCAGTAAAAACAAGGGACTAATATTGTTGTGTTGGAAGGGTCAACTATAGTCATTTTACAACAAGTTAGCTAGCTGGACTC
The DNA here is from genome assembly GCA_004026905.1 of Hystrix cristata. Classification (NCBI taxonomy): domain Eukaryota; kingdom Metazoa; phylum Chordata; class Mammalia; order Rodentia; family Hystricidae; genus Hystrix; species Hystrix cristata. The sequence goes on from PVJO010004054.1 coordinate 12,843, forward strand.
AACATATGGTTGCTTGTAGAGTTATGGCTACTGACAACACAGGCTCGTATTACTGGTTGCAGCAAGTTATAACTGGAGGGGGAATTCATGATACTAATCCTGTTAATTTCTTCCATTCCTTTACCTCAGATCCTCTTTTCTTGAGTCCATTGAGTAATCATTGGACTCTTAGATTTGGACTTTTCTAACTGAGCAGTCGTCTGCATGGCACCAAAGAACTTGTCATATTTCTGCCTCTTCGAGAATGATTTTTATCAGGGGCTTTCAATAAATAGTCACATGACAAATAGTTCATAGCTAAGTTAACTCTACATTATTTGTTCAATCTCGAAAAGAGTTTATATGATTTATAGAAAATTATAAAATTAATCTTTAGGTATACTAAAAACAGATTATAAGTATCTTTTCTACAGGAGAAAGTTTCTTATATATGAATGTTTATATATATAAATATATAAATGTTCTAATGAAATATTTAATTAAAAGTATAAAGTCAATAAAACAAAAGTAAAATGAAGAAACAAATATAATTAAGTCTAAAATAATTTGTTTTAAAAAGTCCTATTAATGAATCTAAAATAAAGCCAAATGATCATAGTTTACATCAAACTGGGTTTAATTCAGTTACACTTATCCCATAATTGTATGGACAGATTCATACTAGGAGCTTTATGTAATTCAACATATCAATAGCTCGAAGAAAAACCTTGTGTTCCTCCCATAAATTCATACAATTTTACATACATATCTAATAAATATCAGAAGTTTCTTAATCAAATGATAATGATATATACATCATTAACACAATAAAACTATATAGCTGACAAAAGCCGCAGTCTAGTGACTTGTGAAATGAGGTATTCCCACTGTACTCAGTGCCTAGATGGCAAGATTCTTAGTACTTTCTTTAACATTGTAGTTTCAGTCCTGTCCCATTAACTTTCCTTTTTGCTGAAACACAATAAAGGAGGGGAGGTTTATTTTGGCTCAGTTCTCAGCCCCTAGTAGGCTGGCTCCATAGCAGGACTGCATAGCAGAGGAGAGCTCATCACATCTCGGCATCCAGGAAGCAGAGAGAGAAGTCAAGGGAGAAGCCGAAAGGGAGACAACCCCTCCGGCAACACCCCTCGTGACCTACCTTTCCCTACCGCACACCGCCCCTGAGAGCAAGTTAGCTATGAGCCCCTTTGTCCAATCACCTTTCAAAAGCCTGGCCTCTGAGTGCAGGAGGCTGTGGAATGACGTCTAGACATAAACTGTACCAGATACTAGTCTATGAAATTAGATGGAGAAAACAATGAGAAAAAGAGCATTGTGTGCAGGTATGGCACCATACAAAATATTACTAATGACAGATTGCATACTTCAATACCTTCAAAACCTAAAATATGCAATTGAAATAACAAAAATTCTATAAAGTGGTAGAATAAATAACTAAAGTGAAGCAAATAGAAACATTTTCCCAGCTATAAATTATCATTAGCTGAACCATACATTAGGAGAAATAACCCTGTTTACCAGAGGTGTTACAAAAGTAAAACACTTAGAAATAAACTGAAAAAAGCATTAAGCCTCTCTGATTAAAATTTAAAATTCAACAGAAGAAAAATAAAAGTACTTGAACACGTAGCAATAAAAATGTCTTACTTTTCTTGGAGGGCATTTAAAAAATGTTTTTGATCTTGAGATTCAAAACTATCATTGTGCAAGTAACAGTAGGATTTTAAAGCTCAGATGCTAAACTAAATATGCATAATCATGCAGAACGAAAATGATAGCAGGGCTTGTTTCACCCAATATGAAAATGTTGCTATATTCAGTATAGATATGCGTCGTCATCTGAATAACATCTGAAGGAGATGAAAGTTGAAAGTATCTGGGAAAGAGGGCGGTCTAGAATATATATATGCAAGTAGAAATGCCTCGAGCCCTAAAAACGATTGTGCCTGGTATAGCTGAGAAATAGCACATATGATCCTGGGCTTACAATGGAGTGAAAAGTGGAGATCAGGAGATGAGAATAAAAATAGAGATGAAGGGTGGGGTGATAGATCATACAGGCCTAATTCAGAATTTTTCCTAATGCTTTCTCCATTTCTGGAAGATATCAGACTTTGATGCTATGATCTGAATTGGAAGCTCAAACAGGAGTCTTGACAAATGTTTGGAAACCTCAGCCTCTCAAAAAATTAGTTTAGAAGCAAACTAAAATTCATATGATCAATTTGCTTTTATTCTGTCAAAGAAAACTAGAGCTAAAGTGGTAAAAGCGGATTTATTCAGGAACAATTTTAACAGGAGAAAAGAGACCTCAGCATAGACTGGTCTAAATTCTAAATACAGAGTTGTTGAGTAAGATCGTATATCCAAGGAGCCAAGTGGGGATTGGATGAAAAAAATAATAAGACAAAATATCAAGGGGAAAGGAAAATGCTTGCCAAATTGACCCAAGAGAACTTTGCAGAAGGCAGGCCATGGTGAGCGGTATCCCCTGGGGGACGATGCGATGTGAGGACCCTGGTCATGTATCAAAGTGATCAGATATGAGGGTGAAGGTTCCAACTAGACCGACTTGACAAGGTTCTTGCTAGAAATGGATGATGCAAAATTGGGCTTGGAAGCTCTGGCCAAAGTTTGACCAAGAGCTGGAGGGTGATGGGGGGATGGCAGGCATCTTGTCAATTCAGAGTGGCACACCTGACTTGTAATACAGACAATTCAAAAAATTTGCATTGTCTTTAAGAATTCAAAAAAAAAAACATTAATCAAGAAACACATGTTAATCTTCAGATCTAGCATTAATTTCTTTTGAAACTGATTCAGAGTAGTTCCACAGAATTGTGAGTTGTAAGGTATCAATTACTTTGCAAGATAGAAAGATATACTATGGGAAAATTGTGTTGACTTTTAGGTTTTTAGACATGTTTGTGTTTTCTTTGGTTCATCCAGAAGGATAGTGTGGGGATTGAAGACCATCTTGGCAGTACATAGGAATGTGACTATTCATAGTCTAGCAATCTGTCATCCTGGGCATTCGACCAGCTCAGAACATGTAGCCCTCATGCAGGGCCCTGATCAACTAATGGACAATTGGAAAGCAAGGAAAGCAGAGATGAGAGACTGACGTATTAAACTGGTTCAGGAAACAGCACCTAAAATCCCTCAACTAACTACTTATTATTCTTGTAAGATTTTCAATGGAAACAAAATTTAGAATACAAGACCAGGTGAAAGAAGTATTTTATTAGATTATCTAGAACTTAATTCTGGATACCCTTCCAACTCTATGGATACTATGTGACCACAACTTTGAAATGAAATATGAGAAATATTTTCTTCTTGTGCTTAACTCTAGTTCTTTCTCAGCTTTTTTAGGGCAGGGTATTAAAGGTAGAGCCTCTATAGAAAAGATAGAAAACATCAAGATTCTTCTTGACCATCAGACATCATAATATAACAATTCTAAAATCCAGGATTGTGAAATTCCTAGTTACCAATGGAAATATGAAAATGTTGAATAATTCATTTTTTAAAATTTACTTATGATGAGCATCGATTTAATAAACTAATATTAGAATAAAGATATTAAAACAAGGATGAAAAGACATAAATATTTCTTAAAGATCTTACTTTTGTTTTTTCTGTATTCTGTGGTATACTCAGGTAAAATGCCAATCTAACTAATTAAAGATTAAATGAGAATTCATTACATGAATGTTCAGAATGCTAAAAAAAAAAGGAAGAAAAGCCTAAAGCTATAAAAAAATACATTTCACCTTTCTATAACTTTTATGTGATTTTTAATCTCACTCAACTGTCGGTCATTCTCATTATTTTGGGCACATTCTTCAAGCAATCTCAATTGTTCCCATGGTGACAGCCAAAGCAAATAAACAGTCAAACACCGAAGAATGTGTGATTTCACTAGAGACCTTAAACAATAGAGTGGCCCAAAATGTTTTTCTTAAATGAAGAGGGTAAGAAACCTCAATGGGAGCTTTAAACATAGAATGAACATCTTCCTAGTTTCTCCTCTGCGTGCCCCATCAAAAACAAACACAACAAAATTTATTAGCCCCAGATAAAGGGCAATAACAATGAAAACTTTCTTGCTTTGCCTCAGACAAGAATTATAATTTAACACATGAGAAGTTGTTTATTCAAATATGATATAGTTAATTACATAGGTTTCAAAGCTAATGCAGTCCTCTAGATAAAGGATCAATATGGTCAGGTTTTATTTATTCTTTTTAAAAATCATATATATGTTTAACTGGAATTTTTTTTCTTTTTAAAATTTCTGCCTTGCGATAAAAAATAATCACAAATCATTTTACCAAGAAACCTAAATACTTTGAACTTATACACTTTAGCTTCTTAAATTTTTAAGAATTATACTTTTTCCTGTCTTTGAATATACTCATTAGCATCTTTTCTTATTTGTACTAGTAGCCAAATTAAATTGAATCCAAACATAAATTTTGAGATTCCTTATTTTTGATATATATAAGACATACAATTTCAGAGCACTTGTCTAAAGAACAAAAATTTAAACTTTGCTATTACCATCTTTGTTGGGGATTTAGCTCAAGTGGTAGAGTGCTTGCCTAGAGAGCACAAGGCCCTGAGTTTGATCCCCAGCAAACCCCCCAAAAAAACAAAAACAAAAAACTATCGCAAGCTTTCCAACTGAAATGGAAAATCTTCCATTTTATTGTTAGGTGACATGATTTAGAAACTAGTATCTGTGTAAATTAAGATCTTGTTGTAAATAAATATAACACTGTTTTAAATTTTTATTCACATAATTTATCTGAAAACCTTTCCAGTTTTCTAACCATGAGGAACAAATTAACCAGTATTTTCGTATTTGTTCAGTTGTGTATGCATTTGTTAATTTTTTTTTAAGATTTTCCTGAAATTATCTCCCATAAGTAGATGAGGATAACTAAATAACAAACAAATAATACCACAGACTTGAAAATAAATTAATCTTATTGAAGAAATTAGTCCCAGAGAGCAAATAAAATTACTAAAATATTAAAATGCTAGCCACATATTGAAATTTTACAATGTTAAAGTTTGAGTTTTAAAATTTTAACGATATGACTATCTCTCAATTTCAATAAATACCATGTTAATGCTGCACTGATTTTAATTTTATGCTTGCCTTGTGGTTTAGCTGATACATTTGCTGGTGGATTTTGAAAATACGGGTCCAATGGAATGAATACTAAAATCATTTCCAGGGAGCATTTCCCAGAACTGGGGCTAGAGATGTGCAGAAGTTCAGTGTTTGAGCACTCGTGGAGCTGCCGGCCCTCGGTGTGCTGCTCAGCACCACACACACACAGAAGAATTCCTCTGAAGTGACATTGCCCGTATTGCATGCTGTAAGGTGTTTGATGTCTGCCATTTGGCTGCTCACACTATCTTCTGGCAAGACTCTATCAGCAACAGTGAAAGTTCAGGAAGTGGGTGTTTATGATAATTTATTATCTTGATAAGAAAAAATGAATACTGTTTACTGCCTTGTTTAGTATCTTTGTTACATTAGGGTAGAACATTTTCAAATATATTTGTTGACCCATTGTTTTTTGTAAATATTTATTCATATAACTTACTTATCAGTAACTGTTACAAAATGAAATCTTGTTTGATAAGAAAGTATATTAAAATGCTAGTAGCCATTAATAGTAAAGGCATAGAAGCTATACCATTTTTGTCTGTATTAGTTTGCATGAATCTGGCTTCATGTATTAATTTACTCAGAATTTACCACTGTTGAGGAAGGCTGGGCATGTTCCTACCTTCTTCTATATTACTACAGGTGATAGAGATCTCTATAGCATCTACCATGGTAAAGTTTTAGAGGTTGATTTAAACAAGTACATAAGCTCACACAGTAAGGGACATTCATATACTCTTCTGAATGTTAAGTCTTTAATCTAAGATTTTATTTATTTTTAATATTTAAGAATTAAAATTTCTAAATGGAGCTATATTAATTTAAATATATTTACTAAAAAGTAAAACCTGTCTAGTTAGGTTATATACCTGAAAATATATGATGTAATTTATTAATCATGAAATTTAAATATTTTTCCAGTGAATTAAGTGAGTTCCTTCCTATTTACTCTATAAGCGAGTTTTTAAAATGGCATTCAGTACTTCTAGGGATTTAATGTTTTGAGGAAACAAAATCCACACAGAAAAATATCAAATATTCTTGTGTATACAAGAAATCTGTAAGTTTCTAGCTTGCCATGATGAATTTTACTCAACTCTACTACTAGAATGAAAAAGCAATCAAAATTTTCTCTCAAAGTATGTTTTTGTTTGGAATGTAACAGCCAGATTTGACTACCTTAACTTTAAAAGGATCAATTAGACAAGTTGAGATGTAGAATAGGCCTGGTAAATAGCACAAGGTTACCTTTATTCAGAACTTACATAAAGAAACTGGAAATATTTTCATTATTTACCTAGGGAAGAAAAAGAAAGCAAATGACAGATATAATGATGAAGGCTATACAATAGCTGTGATTACAATGGAAATCAATGAGGTATAATTTTTTCCATACCATATTATGGAATAGAGAGCACGCTGCAGTGGAAAGGCAATAAATTAGAAGTAGATATTAATGTTTTTTAGTATACAGAGTGTGAGATACACAAACAGTGATGGAAAGAAGAAAACAATACTCAAATCATGTTAAAAATTTAATATTAAAAGTCTTTGGAACCCTGTGAAAGAATTGCTTTTCAGTTAATTGTTCACACATAATCAGATAAAAGGTAATAAAGAATATGTGTTCGGCATTTAGAAGGTCACTGTAAGTTGATAGTTTCAATGAGTATGTCTATGTTTGAAGGAAATTATTCTAAATTAATTCAAGACAGAGTTTACAGGTTGTGCTTTTTGACACTCACAAAGCAATTCTAGTGCACCTGCTTTTAGGAACATTTCCCTCTTGTATGAAAGTATCTGCTATTTTGCTTAGTTGGTGGTAAGTAATTTGCATGAATCCATAATGTTGTTGTCAGATCCCTTTTTCCTTATAGCATTATAATGGTAATAAAGTGCTGAAAAACAGAATTACATCACTACACTTGACATCTATACTCTCTGTGATAAATATAGCATCAGATTTTCTATGGTAATGCTTTAATAATCTCAGCCTTTGGATGTTAGTACTATGAAGTATTTGCACAGAGATACGATATAGGAATTAGGTGTTTGGCAGTGAGTGTGTAAGGAATTCTCCTTTCCTTTGAAAGCATGACAGCACAATATGGATAACATTTGAAATAATATTTGAAAATTTATAAGTATCATTTGCCAATCATTTCTTCAGCTTTTTTGTCTAAATTTCTTCAATTAAATTATTGTACATAGTGGGGAAATTAAAATGTGAAAATACTTAAAATAGATTTTATCAATTGATTAAAATAGTTATAGCTTCCCTCTATTAAAAAGAACTCTCAGATAATTTATTCTGAAAAATGAATCTTTGAGGGTCTTTTGGTTGCTCATCATTTGGAGGAAACACTAGTGACCATGAACAGAAGTTTGAATTTTACAAATCTAAAATGTATATACACACAAAATAATAATTATTTCCAAGAGCAAGATAGATACAAAACAAACAAAGCAGAAATAGAAATAAATAGCATATACATTTTATCATAGCTATTTTTAGTCATATATCTTAAACACATCCAGTCTTAATAATTTATAGCGAGTAGTTATATTTAAACAGGCTGTAGAGCATCTGATCAGAAATTATCTTATTTTCCTTAAAGCAAAATTTCATTTACAAAAGGACTACAAGCTGTTTCTAAAAATGTAAGTCAGACTGACATAAGGAAGCAGCCAACTTGTTAATGAATTGTATAAAATGCCAGGAAAAATGTGAAGCAGTACAATTCAGAAGCAATTTTTAATAATGTGTCTGAAAGACACTTTCCTCTCATTTTGATTTAATCTGTCGGGGCCTAGTTTAGGATCTCAGTTCAAAACAATGGCTCCCATAAATTTTATATAACAAAATAAAAGCCTACAACTGGTGATGGCGCTCTGGGAAGTTCAGGCAGGAAGACTGCAAATTTCTACAATACTGAGATAACAAAATTAATAATTTATCCCAGATTGGAAGTGAGTGAGAATCTCAAATCTTTCTTGGCTCCTTTTGTTGTCTCAGACACCAAAGTATTCATGTCTACATGTATACATGCATATACATACAAACACAAAACTACCAAATTTTTTTTTTAAATTGCAACTGCTCATAAACAAAACAACATTCAACTCATGTCTTTGGTGATTCTCTTAGTCCATTCAGGCTGTTATGAAGGAACACTACAGACTGGACGGCTTACAAACAGCAGGAATTTACTTCTCCTAGTTTTGGTGCTGGGGAGTCCAAGGTTGATATGCCAGCAGATTCAGCGTGGGGTGAAGGTACGCTCTTTGGTTTATACAATTCTCGGTGTGTTCTGACAGAGAAAATACACAAGGGAATTCTCTGAAATATCTTTTTTTAGGGGTGAATTCCTTTCCTGAAGTCTCTGTCTTCATGATCTCCTTACTTCTCCCTCTTCTAACAGCATTACATTAGGTATTAGGACTTTGAAATCTGAAATTGGGGGGGCGAATGTCTACTGTATTAAACCTGAATATCCCCAATTTCATGTCTTTCCTTCATTCAGAATATACTTACTCCATCCAAATAGGCCCTCAAATCTTAACTTTTTCCAGTATCTTCTTCAAAGTCCAAAAGGCCCTCAGTGACAAGTACTTACTTAGCATTCCTGAGACTCTGAGCCTACTTGCTAAATAAGTAAGTAAATAAAATCAAGTCAACGTGTCATCCAAATCTGATATGGTGGAGTTCTTAATGAGGCATGTTATTTTCCAGGCTTGGACTTATTAAAACAAGGAAGTTATATGTTTTCCAAAGCACAATAATGGGACGGTCATAAGATGGTCATTCCCATTTCCGAGGGAAGAAATAGGAAAAACGAAGGACTGATGGGCGGCAGGTAAATCTGAAACCTAATGAGGCAACAAATATTAAGCGTAAAGCCCCAGAATAATTGCCTTCAGGCTCTGCCTTCCTGGCCCGCTGTGGCAGAAGTACCAACTCTATGTCATCATCTGACAAGGGTCCCAACCAGAACTCTGGGCAGTCCCAATCCCGCAGCTTTGGGCAGAGGCCATCTAGTTTAGAAAAAGCTGGTGACTGTCCCCTCTTTTGAAGCAAAGACATTGTCCCAACGGTCTCTGAATTGCCTTCCGTGGCATCTTTCCCTTTTCTGGAAGCATAAGGTGTGTTTGAAGCTAAAAGCAGTAGAATTCCATGCTGTACAATCCCGTAATTTCAGAAGCTTCCTTCATTCCTTCCTCTTTCTTTCCTTTTCAATTCAAACTGGCACTTCTCCTGCTGGAGTGGCTGATTTGATCTGTCGTTCACATGCATACTGATCTCCTTATTAATGTGACTCCTTATTAATGTGAATCTCCTTTAATGTGACATTTCCTTCATGCAGGCTACTGACGTATCAGTGGTGGTTTTCTAAAATTCTTGAGGCTTCTTTCACCCTGAAACTTTCTATGATGTATTGTTTTCCTCACTACACAATTTTATAATCAATGAATTTTTCACTTGAAAATATTTATATTATGTTCGGCTGGTCATAGACTGATGAAATATTGTTGAGAATCTTTATAAACGTATTCATGTATTTATTTCTTACTGCTTTAACTGCCAATATTATTATTTATCTTGTTTTGTACCTGTAATTATGCTTTGTGATTTCACAAATTATTCCATCTCTATCACTATCCTGAATGGTAAACATTATTGTCACTATTATTAGGGATGAGAAAACTATAGATAAAAACAGTTAAATAAATTTCCAAACCCACTGGTAAGTTATGGTCAAGTACCTAAGCCTGCATCTTTTGTGCCTAAAATCCTTTCATCTGTTACCCCTGGCAATGGTGCACACTTGTAACCCTGGCTACTCAGGAGGCTGACGAAAAAGCATCACAAATTCAAATCCAACTTGGGCAACTTAGTGAGAACTTGTCTCAAAATAGTATAGAATAAAATAAAACAAAATACAATAAAACAGACTGTGAGAGTAGTTCTGGGTTCAGTCTGCAGTATCTAAAATATCCTTAACCTTTAAATATAAACTAATGCTTCTTACAAACAGCTTCACTTATGAAAAAGAGATTTTGTTTCACGTTTGTTTCTTTTAAACATCATTGTGATTATTCTTAAAGATCATTTTGTTTATATGAACCTATTCCTATTATTTCAAGTTATTTTTGATAACTTTTGTGTAGCCTAATCAAGACACTCATTTTCTTCATGTATTAATTATGATAAAAATCCTACTTACTGCATCAGTCAGTTAATACCTCTTTAATATACTATATTTTGAGGAATGTGACAAGAAGACAAGATAGCAAACTAATTAACTGAATGAAACCGATTTCTGTTCAATAAATAAGAGAAAATAAAATTTATCTCTGTAAAAACTAAAATGGCTTGATGCTCAGCCAAATGAAATACTGAATGTTTACTCGTATGTTGGAGGGGGAATTCATTTATGTAGCAAATGTAAATCAAATGTTTCTTCTTGACATGATAGTCATAAGAAAAAAAATGAGTTGTTTTCTTTTGAAACAAGATTTTGTTATATTGCCCATGCCAGCCTTGAACTCCTGGGCTCAAACAATCCTCTTGTCTCAACTTCTAAACAGCTGGGACTGCAGATAAACACCACTACTCCTGGCTATAAGGGGACTCTTCAAAGGACATCAATGGACTCATTAAAGTTCCCTTAAAGATATATTAAGATTTTTTAAAATTTTGTAAGCCTGAAGTCTTTTAGTGGCAAGTGACAGTAACCTAATTCCAAAAAGCTTCAGTCAAAAAAATCAACACCAAAAGAAAAATTTATTTGCTTTATCAAGGAAGTCTAAGGGTCATGTTTCCATTACTTGGAAATATGGACTAACAGAGTGTTTTAACAGTATAATCTTCTACCACTGTTTGGTTCTGCTTCTGATTGTGTTGCTATCTTCACTGTTAAATTTTTCTGTGGTAATAGATATTTGCCAGATCCTCAGAATCGCTGCTGTATTCCCTTCGCTTCCCTTCTTCAACTCACCTTAGCAACTGCAGAGGCATGTCGACATACCGAGCATGATAATTACATATGTTTTAAGATAAAAGGTGTTTATATATAAAATAGTAATTTCATGCACTCTTCTACAAACATTAATTTATCAATCCTCACAATTTGATGAAAAATGTACTATTATTTTCTCCTTTTTACCATTGAAGGAGTTGAGTCATAGAGAAGTTAAAGTTAAATAAGTCATAAAACCATGAGTAGAACACAATCAAAACCTCATACTGATTCTCTATGCAGACCAAAATGAAGTTGCCGAGGCTAATTATAATTAGATCACCATTAGATAAATGGTGTACTTGAGGTTGGATGAAGGGACAGTACTGGGATTAGAGAAAAATGTGGAAGAAATTTTCCCCATTGGAATGCTGTGTAGGAAAAGAAATCGAGAGATTTCCACTAAACAGATTTGTATTTTCAGAAAAATTTAAAAATACACACACACACACATATAAACACACATATATATGATCCTTTTTGTTTGAGAATTATGTTATTTTGTCATGTATAATGGATGCTTAGTTGAATGCTAATAATTGTGAGAATCTAGTAAATGCACATATGGCATGATCCTGAAATTATAATGAAAGAAATCCAGACTAAGTGACTCAGTGTGTATATACTGATAATAAAATGGTTGTGATTTCAGGTAAATGGAAATTCTTCTTAGTAATGCTCTTTCTCCTATTCGATCACAAATTATAGTCTTTGATTTCCTCAAGATTGATACTCTTCAAGCAAAGAATATTCACTGATGAAACATCACACAACTTACTACTGAATGTTCTGATGATGTCGTACCTCAGGCAGTCTACATGAGACTATGTCTTCGTTACTTTCCTCATTGCTGAGACAAAATACCAAACACCAGGGGAGATGTTTTTCTTTTGGCTTTGGCTTTGGCTTTGGCTTTCTTTTGGTTTGTAGATATTTCAGTCCATTTTCAGGTGTCCCCAAGACAAGACAGAATAACATGGGGGCGTGGCAGAGGAGAGTTGTTCACAGTACGGTGGACAGGAAGCAGAGTGAGATCAAGGGAGAAGGTGGAATCCGTCCTTCTAGGCCACACCATCAGTGACTCACTTCTTCCAATCAGAGCCCACTTGCTAGTAGTATTCTGTTATAAACTCATTGATGGGCTAATTCACTGATTATTATCACATCCTGACAATCCAATAACCCCCCAAAACCCCACCTATGAGCACACAAAGCTTTGGGGGGGTACCTAGAAATAAACCATAACAGATGACTCATTCCTATAATTCAATTATTCATCTTAAATTATTAAAAAATTGGGCTTCTATAGTTAAATCCATATGCATTTTGAAATTTTCTGTAACATAGTTCCTCTTTCTGAATTCTAATTTGTTTTCTTCCTCTTCCCAATTTAATCAGTGTGTATTCCTAAACCTGCTTTTCTTGTCTGTTCCACATTCAAGGTCTCATGATCAGAGGTAGGAGGTAAAGGATATATTTCGTTCCTTACTGTTAAAAATGATAATTATTCACTTACTATCATCACTTACTAAATATTTAGTCAAGTTGGAGTCAATGATATTTCTAGCCATGCCATAGAAGCTCTTTTCAGTTAATTAAAATATCTTCTTTTCCTTATATTTAAAGAGACCTGACCAGAAGATTTGGAAGATTCATATTATCTTATTATCTCATTCCAAGCTACCAGTAAGTCTATCGTAATTACCATGGTGGCTTCTCTTAAAGTCCTTCTGTGTTCTAAGAGCTTTGAAGAACTGAATCAAATGCAGCAGTTAGTAGAGTACAGACTTACAGATTGCTGAAGGACTTTCGCCGCTCTCCTCCAGGGCCTTTGTGTATGAAATTCTAAATTACTTCTGCACCTTTGGATCAGTATATCCTATTTCAAGTGTATTTTGACATTTCAGATATTTCTTTAGTTCTCCCTGACATTTCAAAAACAACTAGCCATTGATTTTTTTCATTAGTTATGTCCCCCAAGCCCATGTGACATGCAGGGCCTGATCCAGAGCACCCTGTATTAAAATATAACAGCTGACAAGTTGCAAGGGCAGGTCTGGACCGACTGACCTTCTTTCATTCTCTGCCACGATGCAGTAAACATAATCCTGCCACCAAACTGAGAAGCTTTTGTTATCATGATGCCTACTGAGAATGCACAGTTTGAAATTGCTACTACGGCAAACAGCGAAAACATACTCCAGTGACTAGGTACAATTCATTAATGATGGTTTAACAGAGGGACGTGCCAGTTTGTCATGCAGAATCTATTGTGTGCTGCTTTTAACTAAGTATACTTGTCATTATTATTGATGCAAAGATCATTTTTAGAGAAACAATCAAAACAATAAAATAGCAGCTTAAGTCTAACAAAGCAGCAAACTTGGATCTGAGAATCCTATGATTAAGATAATAAGTTAATATGTACAGAGTATATTAAAATTATATTTCCTACATAGGAGTTGATTGAGATAATATTTTGTGGCATATGTAGGGTTCAGGGCTTCTTCATTTTAAAATGCATTTTAAAATTATAAATCATTTCTTATAAGGTTCTCCTTGAACAGGTGTTTCTACCTAGCCCTTTTGATGAGTCCTTTTGAGTAGTGGTAGAAGGAACAGAGCAGGAAATGTTTCATTTAAAATTTTCCTTGTATGTTTGAAGATTTCTAGTTGGTCTATTGCCTGATTAAGACATTCATTCTCATGAAATAATACAAAATTTTCTACTTGAAAACAAGCTCAGCTTGTGGTGAATTGGTACCCGTGTTAGCCAGTTCTGTTTGTTTTTACATCTGAGAAGATGCAGAAAAAGAGACAGATAAACAGAAAGAATTTTAAATGACAGTCAAGAAAGAGCCAGAAGTAAGAATGAGAAATCAAACACTCAGTGGGTGTCACCTCCCACAAAAACATGGCAGGTCCTAACTCTGTGGACATGATCCAAATATGGTCTATTCTATGGAAATTTTTATCTGGAGCATATTCTTTAAACTTATGTACTTTGCTCAGATTTAATTTTTCACTTGTAAAATATAAAAATGCTTCATAGTGTTGTTAGGATTAAACTGGCTATTATATAAAGGCTCTATAAGATACTCGAGAGCTAGTTAAAATCATGTATGTACATGCATATTTCTTAATATTGAATGGTTCATTAAACAGTTAATCGTTTTCAAATGTTCAAATGCTTGACATAGTAATTGCTTTAATTTTGAGTAAAAAGAGACATTCAGACAAAAATGAAGTGGCTATATACACACACATTAAAATAGGTATTTTTAAGTTTCTTGAGTGTTTTACAATCTTTTTCCAAGGTTTCATGTTTTATGTAATTGGTTGGACTTATAATTTACCCTTTAAATGTTTATTTCCATGTTTTAATATTTGAAGATTCTGCATAAATCTTACAAGAAATTTGTTTTAAGTTTAATATACTGCAGCCAAAGATTTACCATAAAAATCTTATAATGTATACAATTTACTTTTATGAAAATAATATATATTTAAATATCACGTAGTTCAGGCAGGATATCACAACTAAATGCCATATTGTTGATATAATAATTTTTAATTTTATAATCTGTATTACTGTAATTGTAATCAGAATGCTCTATTTTATTTAACAAAGTAACATCTTGATTTATACTTGTGACATCAGCGCTACGGGATGCAAAAATCATACGCTTCAGGTTCATACAACAGACTTCTAGGCTGTTGAAACCATCAGGGATGACTTGAGTGACATTTTAAAATTGTTTCTTTCCTCTGAGCGGTTTTCATATAATCACAACAATACTCTGGGTCCTATCTCAGGCCCCAAAGTCTTTTGAGGGAACACGGCTAACAAGGCGTATGTCCTTTTATACCATTTTCATTTGTTAATGTCACAGGATTGTCTTCACAGTGACCACAATGAGTTTATGCAAGGAAATCAAATGTAGCTAAAGGAAAAAGAGGAAAAAACAGGCTGGTAATGGAAATAAGCTGTTGCTCCAGAGGAGTTTCTGGCAAACAGACTTATCACTTTCGTCAGACATCGTTAAGGTAGCTATTTGGAGGTTTGTCTGTGGAGAGTATGTTCATGTTTAAGGCCTGTGATGGACCGTGCTGCCTGTAGGAACACCTGCTGTGGACTCCTGGCTGTCTCACGCCCCAGACCTACTTCCTGCTCTCTTACCAGAGAAATGAGCTTACCTTTTCTCTCATAGATTACACTAATTCAGCCTGTGTTACTTTATCCGTGTAAATGCCTATCTGTTCTGTTCCTTGGAGTTTGGTTTCCAGTTCCAAAACAGAATGGATAAACATCTCTAGCTCCAACTCTCTTTAGTGCACTTTGTGATATACCTACTACCCCGCTTGCTTTTGCTTTGTCGGTGTGATTTAATTAGGTTCACAATTAGGTTCACCATTTTGATAGGGAGGAGAACCTTCTAAGGGTTTACACTGGCTTGCAGATTCCAAATCTGCCTTCGGGATTTAAGAAATTACCCTGGACTAATTTGGAAAGTCCGTAGTGTCTACTGAAAGAAAGACTCAGACTAAAGCTCTATTTATCAGTTAACATCCAAAAGTTTCAACTTCGAGCGATACGTTGAATGTAATATTACCCAAAGTTTACAGTACACTTGCCAACGGGGTTCCTAGAGCTGTGTTGCTGTCACCGCTGCTATTGGGATCGCTGCCTCAGACACCAGGCGGGAATCCTGGAGCCTGCAGCCCTACTGAAGTGCTGGGCTTGCGGCAGGTGATGCTGGACCTTCAGTCCTCATGGCTGATGCATCATCTACTATGACACTAAATGCTTCATTCACTGTACAGACTTTAGATAGCTCTGGTCTTTTATTTCACTGTGCTCCTCTTTAACATGAGCATAGACTCTCTCGCTGCTCTTTCTTATTTTCCCAATAGTTTCACTATTTATGCTATCCTTAGAAAAGGGAAAGAGAAAATATTTTATCATACTTCTCATTAGAAGTACTTATTATTTTATTTCAAAATATACATTGAAGAATTTAGTCAAGATCTACTAGATGAAGTAATCTCTTGAAGTGCACCTTTTTCTCAGTGTCTTGAAGTTCAAGTTTTATACCCTGTATCATTCTTGTTCTATAAAAAAGTAGATACTGCTAATCGCCCTTCTCTTAAATTACATGCCACTGTGCACAAACACGTGGAGTATCACATTCTGTATTATATATGTCTTCTCATTTGGGAGACTAACATTTAATGAATAGATCATTATTTTCTAGGGTGGAAATAACATTCCCACTAATTTAGATAAAATATGGTATATGTATTTTTCTCTCAATGCACATATTCAAATGATGACAAATTTTAGGGTTAACTACACAATAATTTTTATGTTAGTATTATAAGTTGATGATTTCAATTTTTCAGTTTTATGAAAACTATATATTAATAGATTTCTTATTTTTATTTTTTTTTAATGTAGTAGGGATTGAACCCAGGGCCTTTGTACTGAGCTGCATTCTTGTCCCACTCTTTACTTTTTATTTTGAAACGGGGACTTGCTAAGTCTCTACATTACCCAGGCTGGGCTCAAACTTGTGATTCTCTCATCTCAACCTCCCACAATGCCGGGATGATGGGCAGGTACCAGCAGCGCCACCTTCTTTTATTTCTTTTATTTTGTGCAATCCATCCAGTTACTTCCATATATCTCTTTCTTTGGAAAGAAATGGCACTTAAGTGGTTTATAATTACAATTAATATTTGTCTTTGTTATGTGAGTACCAACAACATGTAGCAAGATGGGAATCTGTTCTGGTTTATAATAGACTCTCCTGGAACATAAAACAGTATACGATCTTTGACTCTGAATAAATTACTTTTTCTTGAAAATATGAAAAATGAAATGGGGTCGGGTTCAAAGAATATGTAAAGTTTTCATAAGAAAGAAACGATGAGACAGACCATGGAATGAAATAGGAGAGCACAACCGGTTTTTCACGGAGTGTCAGATATCAGCTGGGTGGATGGTGGGAGGAGGTGAGGAATAAATGGTGTCTTCTAATTTTAAGCGGCCCAGGCCAAAAAAATAAAAAATAAAAAGCAGCAAAAGTTATAAGACTTGGGGAGAATTGAAAGGCTATGACTTGTGGGTAACTGGCTGTGGGAGGCATGTGTGCTAAGAGAAAGCTGCCTGTAGTTGAACTGCGGAATGCAGGAGGAAGAGCTGATTTAGAGAAATGATTACTTGTTCATCTCTAATGTTCCATTTGTGGTGTTGCTGGGATACCCAGTTGGTTGACAATTTAGAGCTATTGAAGAGAAGGTGGGCTGAAATATAATTGAATCAGATCCAATTTTGCTGCTGACTAAATTATAATTGAAGCAACTAGAGACTTTTGCTCTTACCTGTTAAATGAGGAGCCTATTTAGGGCCTAGATAGTCCTTTAAGTCTCTTTTCAAGTTTGCCTTCCTACCCTTATAAAATTTGATCTGCATAAAACATACATTTTTGTTTTGATTTTTCTTCATTTTTTAGTATAGTAAAAATATGCTGAACATGAAATTTAGCACTTTAACTACTTTTTAGAATAAAATTTAGCAGAATTAAGTACATTTATACTCTTCAGCAATGATCATCATTATTCTTATGCAGAACTTCCTCATAATCCCGAACAGGAACTCTGACCCAATTAAATAATAGCTCCTTTTCCCTCCACTACCTTATCATGGTAACATCCAACACAGTATCTTCCTGGGTGGATGAACAGGCAAATTCATAGATAATAAACTTTTCTATGTTGAAATTTTACTTGACATTTACAGACTCAGCAATTTCTGCACCATTTTGGTTCCATGTATAATATATAACTACACATAAATGTAGTATCAGAAAAGGAACACTTTTACACTGTTGGTGAGAAGGTAAACTAGTACACTTGGTATGGAAATTAGTTTGGAGATTCCTCAAAACACTAACACTAGAAATTCCATTTGACCCAGCTATTCTTCTAAGTATCTTCCCAAAAGAGTTAAAGACATCATATTACAGAGATATATGCTTACCCATGTTTGTAGCAAGGCAATTCATAATAGCTAAATATTGGAAGTGGCCTATATATTCATCACCAAATGAATGGATAAGGAGAATGTGGTATTTACACATCATGGGATACTACTGTGCTCTAAAGAAAGATAAACTTGAATTCTTTGTAGGAAAATGGATGCGCCTTGCAAGCACAATATTAAGTGAAAGAAATAAGACACACAAGCTTAAATATCACATTGTTTCTCTTATACGAGAAATCCAGATTAGAAAGTAGCGAGCAAAATACAAGATAGTGTGTTCTCAAAGGGGCTGGGGATCAAGAGATGAGTGTGGGACAAGGGATGAACAAAAGGAAGTGATATAAACTATGTACATTTACCAATTCCACACCATGAATGTAAACATTATGTATTACACATGTGTGCAGAGTAATTAATTGAAAAATAGTTGCACTAGTACCAAAATGAATGTTTGATGAAAATTCATCTATGAAGTAGAATTGTTCATGGTATTACTTTTGCTTTTAGAGAAAGTGAATGTACCACTAAAAGCTAAATTTAGTGGTTTATAGCTCAATCATCAAAAATATTTAGTGGAGCCCGAAGCTATTTTTTAGACTAAAAAAATGAAAATTAAAAAATGTCTATGAAATTATCTAACATTTATCATCCTAATTTGACTTGTAAATTCTTTTTAAAATGCATTCAAATGATATCAAATTTATTAATTTCATATGCTATTAAAATATGAGTATGCTTTGAAAAATAATTTAAACTGGCAAATTTTCATATACATATTTTATGTAAGCTGATCTTAAATTATATTTTTAATATTTAATTCTATGTATTGGTTATATCTGACTGACCTCTGCCATATTCATATCATTTTGTTCATGTATGCTTAGGAATCATTGCTACATATAATATCAAGTCCCGTGTGTTCTTGTGTGTGTGCATGTGTGTATGTGCGTGCATGTCTGAGTGTGGGTGTGTGCATATATGTATGGAAGTGATGGCAAGAAAGGAACGATTTGAAATTCATATATTCCAATAATCTATAGTTTTAGTGAAGAAAGAAATAATTAAATGTCAAACTAGTAATATCCTTAATACGTTTGAGAGTCCAGGAGATACAGGAGATAGTATAACACTGTAAGTAAGCATAACATTGGTTGAAATCTGGTGGTCTATGAGCTAAACCCATGTGATAGATTTAGATATTTTTGTCTTTCTGAGTTATGCTTAATTATGGAACTGAAAACCAAAAATATTTCTTTTGAGATTAATCACAATTGAAAATACGTCCCTAAAATAACTTGATCTTATTGTTTGGCAGTAATTACTGCCTAGCTGTAGTTGATGCATTCTCAAAAGTTAATAGGGAATCGAGATGAATGAATGAAGAAATATTTACAAAAACTATTTTCCTTGTTCCATTTAACAATGGTTTGTAAATGAAGCCAATATATTCATGCCACTGCATCTTCAAATGTAAAGAGTTTTACATCCATTCAACCATTCACATATCATTACCTAGTACTTGCATCAGAACTATTACTTAGGCTGAGTATATCTGTAATCCATTTTGACAATGTTCACATAATGAGTAATATTAAAGTTCAAGTGGTTTTTGTTTTCAGATCTTCACAAAAACAAATAGCATCAGCAGAATTAAACTAGAAATTAATTATTAAGGAAAGGAAAGGCTTTGATTTCTTTCCCCTACTGAGAAGGCCACTTTAATTGATGATGCTGCCACCTCTCCTCCTCTCAAGTAGATGCCCGCCCAGGGGCCAGACAAATATAAAATAATACATTAAAGCAATCACACTATTCTAATTTACAAGCAATTTGGAATGTCTGAGAGATTACCTGCTGCCTCTCTATCCCTCTTTTTGACAGGAGACAGTTTTCACAGAACTGAAAACAATTTTACTAAAGAAACTATTGCCTTTTTATTTCCAACAATATCATTTTTTTCCTTTAGTGTTAGAAGGAAGTGACAATAACAGAGAGGCAAAAATAAATTTAACTTGCAATGTTGTCAGTTTTCTGATATTTTATATTTCAAACCACAAAAAGTTATAAATCATAAGAGCTGCAAAGTACTGCTTATACCTGAAGAAATAAATGCCAAAGCTAAACAGCATGTGAGTTTTGGCAATTTTAGTATTGCATAACAGTCTGACTGTGTGGATCATTAAATTACAAATTCAACAGCAACACAATGAGTGTGCAGTGTACAGGCTGAGGTACATTTGAATTGACTCAATGTCAATAAAAATGTTGCACATTTAGCCAGATTGAGGAACTGAAATTTTGTACAACATAAAAAAAAAACCTTTAGTCTTTTCCATATGTTACCATCTCTACATATCATTTCTATTTACTGACAAAATACTATTATTGCTATAGTAAGGTATCTGCAGGTTAAATAAGTCATTCCAGCATCTTACAATCATGAGAAAGAAAATATTCAAGTAAGTCTCTAAAAGATGAAATACTCATAGAAATGTTGTCAAATTTTTTATAAAAATAACTATTTTTTAATAAAATTATCACATAAAAATATACCAGAAGCACACTTGAACACACTTTTAGAACAGAAAACATTCAAATACTTATTTTTTTTTCATTTTCATTCAGATACTTGATGTTAGGCCCAAAGCAAAAATAATCATTCTTCATTTTTTAAAGAAATTTCTTATGACTTCCAAATTTCTGTTGCAAATGTCACTAATGGTTAAGTTATGTATGTATTTATAGCCACAAAACTATCTTTTTTTCTTTCATTTCTCATCAAATTCATCACCAACTTTTTTCTAAGTTCTGTACTGTTAGGTCCTTTGATTGATTTTTCTACTCCCATTGCCAGAATTACTACCACATAAGCTTTGAACTATTCCAGTAATTTTCTCAGATTTACATCTATAGTTTTGTTTTCTTTCGGCAATGTACCATTTATGCTAACTCCCTGGATAATCTTCCCCAAGGAAATTTGATCATAACACCCACTTTTGCAAAAAATAAACAAACAAATAAATAGACAAGTCTCCATTTCTTACAAATTTAAGTCCAATATTTTATCTTTCATTAATCAAATTTCAACTAAGACTTCCAGATTTATCTTTTAATTCTTTTCATAGTCTGTGTTCAGAGCACAGTGGGTAACTGGTTGTTCCCTTAGCAAAATCACAAATGTTTCTCTTAATAATTAGAATTTGCAGTAAATACTAAGAGTAAAATAGATTATGAATAAAGTAACTCAATTTTTGCTATATATCAAAGACAAATAAGGATAAAAGGAGGTAGAACTTTTGCAAAAGGGAAGGGGATGTGAGTATTATGTACTGCAAATATTTGCTAATAAAGAGAAAAAAATAAAAATTAAAGAGTCCTCAGTAATAGTCTTACTTTTTATGAATAATTATTAACTAGGTAAGAAATAAACTTACAAAATGACCTCATAGTCTGGAGTGTTGTTTTCCCAACTTCTGCATTGCTAAACATGAGACTTCTGAAAAGAGAATTTCGGAAGAATCTTCTCTCCTTCTGCCTGGATTAGTGTACACTGGTAATTCCAGAGGTATAGCGAGGTCTCTGGAGCAGAGTTAGTGGTGAACTGTTTGCACAGTCCACAGAACTTACTGTCAGGTGCAAGGAACTTTAAATATACCTCTAGTACAGTAGGCAGATGAGAGAAAAGTTGTATCTAAATTAAAAATAAAAAAACTACTAGTGAACTTACAAATTAATAAAGGTTTAGAATATGTGTATTAGCTTTAGAGACCCTATTGAGGGAAATTCCCCGCTGAGAGAAATCATAATAAAAATGTTTTTGCTGTAGCCAGAATGGAGAGAGTCTTCCTATAGCAATGAATGTACAGAACTTCTGCAGTATATATTCCAATTTTGTACTCTTATTCACATCTATAGTCCCACTGAGGTACATCCCCAGCGCTTTTAACATTACGAGACAGGATCTCACTAAATTGCTCGAACTGGATTTGAACTTGGTATCCTCCTGGCTCAGCCTCCTAGAGTTCTGGGATTACAGTCATGTGCCAGTACGCAGAGTTTGTAGTAGTCATGATATCTTTTTCTGGTTTTGTTATTAGGTTAATGGTGGCCTAAAAGAATGTGTTAGAAAATATTCCCTTTGCTTCTTTGTTTTGGAAACCATTTAGACAATTGGTATAATTTCTTCCTAAAATGTCTAATAGCATATCCATTTGAAACTGTTGGGCATGATGTTTTCTGGTTGGAAGGCTGTTAACTATTCATTCCATTTACCTCATAGATATTGCCTAATTCAGATAGTCTAGCCCTTCTTGTATGAGTTTTGGCAGATTGACTGTTTTAAGGAATTTGCCTATTTAATCTAGATTATCATATTTTTTGGCATAAAGTTCTTCATATTTTTCATTTGTTACCCTTTTAATGACCATGGATTTCTAGTAATGTCTTTTTTCATACCTAATATTGGTAATTCATGTCTTTTTTTTAGTCTGGCTAGAGGCTTAAGCAGTTTTTCTGCTTAAAGAATCAGATTTTGGAGTTGGAGATTTAGCTCAAGTGGTAGAGCGCTTGCCTGGCAAGCACAAGGCTTTGAGTTCGATCCCTAACACAGGAAAAAAAAAATCAGATTTTGATTTTGTTGATCTTCTCTATTAATTTATTTTTAAATCACATTAATATTTGGTATATTTTATATTATCTTTCCTTTAGCTTATTTGGAATTACATAATTTGTTCTTCTTTTTTGTCCTTTAGTAAAAGGTTAGATGACTGATTTTGCATTCAATGCTATACGTTTTCTCCTAAGAACTGCTTTCACTGTATCTCATAAATTTGAAAATTGTACTCAAAAAATATTTTTAAATTTCTCTTGAGTTTTTTTTTCCTTTTATTCATATGTTATTTAATAGGGTGTTGCTTAATTGTCAAGTTACTTTTGAAATTGTCAAGTTACTTTTGAAATTGTCCAGCACATTGATTTTTAAAACAATCAGCAAAACTTTAAACATTTATAGCTTCCTCATTGTGGTTGGTGTTTTTTAATTTAGGCCTACTATATTTATTTTAGCAGACATTTCTTTTAATGTGAAAGAAAATA
Organism: Hystrix cristata; assembly: GCA_004026905.1. NCBI lineage: Eukaryota > Metazoa > Chordata > Mammalia > Rodentia > Hystricidae > Hystrix > Hystrix cristata. The sequence goes on from PVJO010004054.1 coordinate 36,190, forward strand.
GTTTTAAGACTTTCTTACTGTATTACATATTACAGTTTATCTGAACTATACCTTCGGATTTTGAACACTTTCTGAATATTAGCTGAGTGATTTGAGTATATAAAGAATAAATAAACTTCCTTTCTATTAAAATCTTTGACCATTCTTCATAGAATTAGATTATACATACCAGACACTAGTTGATAGAGTAGAAGCAGGAAGCTAACTTCTTAATTATTCTCATAGTTCAAATAGCTTTCATCATTTTGTCAATTTTAGTTTCTCATTTCTTACCAATTGGAGGCACATAACTGACTCATACACAAATATTATTGTGTGCTTACTATGCGCCAGACAATATGTTAAGGGTTGGCTGTACCATGACTGTCTCTCTTCCTCATGGACCTCATAGTTCAGTAAGGAAGATACTCAGAATGTACCGTAATTTATATTGGCTTTGACAATTAAACTGAAACTAACGTGTTCCCCGAACATGTCCCCTGTCCCATTTCTCCCCAGAAATATCCTCATTCTCTCCAGATGCCTTTTGCTGCCATTCCATTTTAGTTTCTATGCTACATTCAAATCAATGCTTAGACCAAACTTCACTATTCATTATTTCCTAATTTCCCCTAAAGATAATCAATTATCTATATTCCTTGTTCCTTCATGATAAGTAACACCACATGTTGCCACACTAATTACCGTGCTTACAGCCTTCTCAGGCAGATTGTTCCCTCTAGATCATCGGTTTTCATCACTAATTAGATATGTGAATCACAGGATGGTTTTAAAAATGTTTATATCATCCCTACTGGTCTGCTGAGAAATCATTCAAAACTAGTTCCTGGAGGAGAGAGGGTAGGGAGAATCTCTGATTTATCACATTTGTGGATTTCTGGGGTATAAATACTGCTTCTGTCAGATTTTTAGGGAGCAAACTATTATATAGTATTTTATGCAAGTTCAGATATATTAATTCAAATTCTGTGGGAATGAGGCTTACCAAATTGTACCAAGAAGCTTTGCAAGTCAAATTAGCTCTGTGAAAGGAAATCTTTTCAGTTAAGAATCATACCAAAATGAACTAAAATGAAAAAGAAAAGAATGTGCCTAGAGTCAAGGTTTGAGGCAAACTGGAAAAGATTTTGTTATTCTATTTGGTTTAATCTCTCTTCTGGCAATTTACTAGTGTAAGTGTTAATAATCAGGTATTAAAGACAAAAAGAAATATATTTGTTTCCACAGTTGGTGAGAAAATGAATGTCAATTAAGCAGTTTTCTCTGTAACTTGATTAGTCAGTAAATTATCATTATTTTGAGACTACATGCTATCAAAGCAGAACACAAAGTAAAAGTACCAATCTACTTAGATAGCTTTTCATGGCCTTTCCACAGATTGGAACTGTCTAATCCTTTAGCAAATTAGTCTTTAAAATTTTATAATCAGTAATAATAAACTGATCTTTGTGTATTTGCCCTGCAACTGACCACCAGACTTATTTGTTATTCTTATTTTTTCTGTTTTCTTCACAACAAGGCATTTCTACTCCTGTTCATTCACTGAGTGCAGGATAAGAGTCTTCTGTTCTCTTGCCAGTTTCTGAGTCATCTCCTCCCAGATTCAAACACATCCTAAAACATGCAAAACAATCGACCTTAACTGCTAAGGCCACTAGGCAGCATCAAAATTCTCCTTCTTGTCGTTTTAAGGATATTTAGACTTCCTGAAGGTGAAACTATTTTTATCTTGTCAATAGAGCTCATTGATACTCAATCCTGCCTACATAAGGAATATTTGGAGACGTGACTTCATCAAAGAAAAACAAGTGTCTGAGTTGCAAATGGATTGAATAAATTATATTATTTGAAGCTGGTAACAGAACATCTGCTTATGTCAAAACTTTTCATGTGTGATTATCGTTTGAAGCCATGGTAAAAAACCACTGATCTTCCTCAATTTGTAAGACATGACATATGAACAGAATAACAGTTTCTAAGCTAGGCATGGTGGCACAGGCCTGTAATCTCAGAACTCTTGAAAGCTGAGACAGGAGGATGCAAAGTTTGAGTTTAGCCTGGGTGAGATCCTGTCTCAAAAAAAAAAAAGTGGCTGGGGATGGAGCTCACTATGAACACCTGGGTTTAATCTCCTGGGTTTAACTACCTAACAAACAGACACACACAAAATTAAAACAAACAAACAAAAAAAACAGGTATCTTCTCGGAATGGGGAGAATTTTACTCCTATCACTGCATCATGGGCTTTCCATTATGAGTTAGCCTCATTGGGAGAATTTACAACACCAGAGAACTAGTCCTGGTCCTTGAATCATAGAAATAGCCTAGAAACAATTCATTTACCCAAATCACTAACTCCACTCACTGTTTACACACCAAACTTCTGATTCATGCATAAGACCCAAATTCAAAATAGAATGTCTAGACTGCAACAGGCAAGAAAAAATATAGAACATCTATTTTCTACTTTCCTTAACTTGGTCTTAAAGAAATTTGCCTCAGGGTATATATTCTACTAATGAATTTGTAATAGTTACTCAAATCATGGCTCCTTGGACTTCATTTTTCTCCATTTTAATTTCTTTATTTTACTGTTGAAATAATAGCATCTAGTTTATTGAGAATGCTGTAAAGATTAAATGAGATGATGACAGAAATTAGAAAATATGTGACAAGGTGAACTAATAGATACAAGAATGATAGTAATCTCCTCCATCATTTTTTAGATCTGGCTTCTCCAATGTGATTTTCACATGAAAGACACTGTAAGTCACTCCTCTTTGTACAGAAGCAACTCCACCTCACACACCACCATGGGGAAGTCAACACACCTGGTACTTGCTGTCATGTAAGGTGATGGTTGGAGAAGACAGATGCCAGGTGAGTAAAAAGGTCGGATAACCCCCTGGAGCCTTTCCTAGAATAATGTTTTTAGCACACAGATTCCACTTTTACCTATTAGCATGTTATCCTCTCTGGTAGTGTGGTTTATGATAATGGTTTAATATATGGTTTAATTATTGTTATATGTTGTCCTCCAGATTCTAAGACATGTGAGTGGAGAGAATTTTCTTGGTCTTACTCATTACTATAAGTAACATTACCATGGTCCCTGGCACTTAACAAGAGCTCAATAAAAAGACTAAATAAACGTTTGAAGACTATCTCTTAAGACCTTTGCAGTTAATTGTATCATAATAGTAGTGTTTCAGGTTTTACTTGTTTGATTTGCTTTCCATCTCCCTATGAATTCTTTAGCTGGGAATAGTTAGGAGGGTTTTTTGTTTATTTATTTTTGTTTGCTATTTCGTAAGTCTTCACTTATGCTTGAGGCACAGATTTCCTAAATGCCTTTGCTAATCTCATCTATAAAAGTCCTATCACAAAATGTGCTGTAAAAACTGTGCCCCTGGAAATAACAGCTTTCTTTGACCATAGTTGGAAAAATATGACCTTCTCAGCTCATGACTGTTTTTAAGGGCCTCCCCGATTATTGAAAACCTGTTCTCTGTGGTTCTTTGCCCTGTTCCGTGGTGAAATTTCCTTGTACTTTTCTTCTGCAAGCCAGCCTCCTCTCTAGGTAGACATTAGTAGCTATGTGATTCCTTGCTGGATGATTGTTAGCTTTATTCTTCTTGTGTAGGTGGTTGTTTTCTAAAAATAACATTTTGGATCAAAACAACTTAGTCAGTGATTATATGCAGACAGCCTGGGTTTTCCTTCTGACCTGCTGTCTCATGTACATTTAACTGCTCTTTATGCCTTTTACCTTACACACATTGAACAAAAAGTAATTTCTAGGCTTGTAGAGAAGCTTTATTTCCTCAAAAAACACCTTAATTCTCTTGGCAGGCCAAAATTTCTAGGATTAAAATATAAAAAAGAGACTTTATTATGCTTTCTTAGTGCTAGGTTTTTCTTCATATGAGGATAAGAAATAAAATATCATTAGCTGAAAATGAGATTATTTTGGAAAGGACTTTTAACTAATAATGTCCATGAAATTGTTATTTTAGCTAAATTTTAGAAGAATAGATTACTATTCACAAAATGACACTAACCTTCAAATATGTGAATAATATTAAATTCTGAGTTCTTTTCAACAACTATGATTTTACAGGTCAGCAATGTGATTTTATATAGTCCCTAAGAATATATTGTGGGTGGAAAGTGAGTTCTAAAAAAAATCACTGTATAATTTTTGGTGAACAAAACACATTTCAAAGTAAAATATCGTTGATTTGAACATACTGATATAATATCACTATCTATTCCATTTTTCACAAGATTTCATCCTTATACATATCCTCTCAGCACTAGATGGTACCTGCCAAAACAGAAAAAATTTTCCTGCTTAGAAAGGAATGGTCTAAGAAAGTGTACGGGGACTTTTCTAGGTGGTATTTTCTCAACCAGCCCTAGGAAAAATAATGCAATATGTTATTTTCATATAATTTATACAACACTAAAAAGTAGAAATAAAACAAGTTGAAAGCTGACCTTTGTTTCTTGGAAAATCAGGACATTTAAAGAGCTTAGCAAACCTCCGGCATAACTCTTTTGCACTACTTTTAGTTATCTACAAAGGACTAAATTTCTTGAGTACCTACCATAATACTACCATTTTGCTACCATTTAAATTTGCATAAAACCTTCTGTTTTCCATATATGGAATTGTATTTCTAATAGGAAATGTGGTTTCTGAGGAAGCCAGGGACTAGGCTACAAAGGTTCTTGAGAAAGAAGAAGTTAATATTGTCTACTGGAAATATGTCATTTTTACAGCAAGATGATAAGAAATCCTGCTGCTTAGCTGTAACAAAGATCTCTTGGGATGGTGCTGCATCTTAGATTGATTATGTGTTCTTGAAACTGCTACCAATATCAAGGTTGAACCACAGTAGCTGCATTATTACTATGGGAATCTTAATCAAAATAGTAAATTCCACTTCTGTTGAGGAAATCTAGAACTACTTGAATTGAGTGACACTTAGAAAAGATGTGATTGTGGCCATGTCGCATATTCTCTAGTCCCAGTTCTTTGAATTTACAAAGGTTTCCAGTAATAGGTTAGACATTGGCCATTCTGACTGATAATTGGTAGGGACCTGGATTCTGTAATTTAATCCAGTATCTTTTCATTAGATTTCTGGATCATTCATAAGTCATTTTTTATTTCATGGAAATAAAAGAAATATCTAATTCAGTAGAGTACTAGAAAGTTGGAATACAAATTGGACAGGTGGTAACAAAACACTTATGATGTACCAATTGGAGAGCTGTGTGGAAGCTATTATAAGGTAAAATGGCATTAAAATTGGCCTTCACAGTACAGTACTTTATAGTTTTTGGAGCCCTATATTATATAAGGACTTTCTCTGTCTTAACAGTAACTATTTAAAGCATGTCTTTTTACCCATTTTATAGAGAACGTGAGGATAGGTTATGACTTGCCCAGGATCTTGTAACTAGTTAGTTTACAGTTGTGGTTGACAAAAGGTGCTGTAATTTCAGATCTCCTTTACATGTCTCACTACACTAATAACCGTAGTTATTAGTTCAAGCAGTTACGTAGTATTACCTAGATCAATACTTTAATCGAATATAAAATTAAATCTTTAAAAAGTAGCATGAGTTTATCTTAATGTGAAATTTTAATGAAACAAAAACAGTTTAAAATGTACGTAGACATAAGATTTTATGTGGGAAACACTGAATGTGTTTTTCCTTGTTTTCATACCTCTTTCTTAAAGACCTTGCCTTTTGCATAGCCCTGAGGTTAGCATCCATGTTCTAAATAAACTCACTCCTTTAGTTTATGGTTTGTAGGATTAGAGATCAGTGTCCTACTTAAGGCAGACACATCAGTTTATCTCTACCAAGATCTTCCCTTTAATACATAGATACTGAGTTCCAACTTCTGGGCATACGGCCCGTAAGGTCAGGTAGTCTCAGGAGCCGAGAGAGCAACTCTGGGATGACCATGACAGATAGTGTACAAATGGCTGAATCAGCCGAGAGATGTTCTTGGCAAAAATAGAGAAGCGAAATAGAGAACAGCTGAGAGAACAGACCATTCAACCCTTGAGAAAAAGAGATTGAGAGAAAGAAAGTTTTCGGTGTGGTTATTGGTGTGGTTGTCTATTCCCAGGTCTTTTGCTAGGCAAAGCTCAGTTTCACTGCCTGTTCTGTGTGAAACTCCTATATTCTCCTCCAAATCTCCCTCTCATTGGAGTGGATTTCTATGAGATAGTAGTGTCTGCTCAAGAAAAAAATTAATATTCTTACTTCAAGAGATTTTCCAGGCAAATATTTATTTAAACATTGCAAGCAAATGACTACAATATATCATAGTCATTTACCAATAATGACTGAAATATAAGTGTATCTGCAGATTTTAACAATGTTTTGTTTACTATTTCCAACCTACAGTAAAAATAACGTAGATTTACTTTTAATCATAATTTGTGTAATTCATGAAATTATTTGTTACTTCTGAGGAATCACCAAGCAAATTATGCACAGAGTTGTGTTAAACCATAAATATTGGCTGTATGTGAGAGAGGTTGACAATTCTCCAAAACTGTTATTTTGCTCTTGTAGAGTTTTCTAGGAATTGCATAAAAATTACCAAACTGGATAGCTTAAAATAATAGTAATTTATTTTTCATAGTTCTAGAAGCCAGGAATCCAAACTCTCTTTAAAGACATCAGAGAAGAATCTTTTCTCTGCCTTTCTCTTAATTTTGGTGTTGCTGGCAATTGTTGGTGTCCTTTTCTTATAAACATGTCACCTCAATCTCTGTCTGTTGTCACATGATCTTCTTCCTGCATATCATTTTGTGTTTTTTATCTTATCTGGAGACTGGTAACACTGGGTTTGGGCCCACTTTAATTTGATATGACTTCATTTTAATTTGATTATGTCTACCAAGACCCAATTTCCAAATAAAAATACATTAATAGGTTTGGGGAGTTAGGAGTTCGACTTCCCTTTTTGGTGGACACAATTCATAACATCCTGTGAAGAAGGGTGAATGGTTGGAAGGCAGGAAGAATGAACGGGCTTCACCAATAAGAACTTTAATCTGGAGAATGTGTGTTGGAATTAAAATGAGCACATTATCAAACAATAAACTATAAAGACAGATTCAAAAGAGCATTTTCTCCACTTTCTGTGTTGAGCAAATAGGTTTTTGGAGTTTCTCAGGTAACAATTGCATATCACAAATAGCAGGGGAATAGTGATTCAATAAGGAAATGTACTTCTTTAACTATCTGTCAAGATGAAGATTGTCCATTGCGAATGACATCTTTATTATATAAGTAAAAATAAATAAAGAGATTATGACATGTAGAACTCGTGAATCTAGAGAAGCTTGCTGATAACCAAGTCAACTTATCTCTGTCCTCCTACAGTGATTTATACACGAGACAGAATGAGGGGTAGTATCTGTCCAGTGGAAAGAATCTGGAGGCTCAGTGGAATTTGTTGCCAATCAGCCTATGTTTCTTTTGCTCAATTCAGATGGAAATCGTGAATCTGCAAAGTGTAGCTCTGCTAGCAGTCCTGATGTCAGCAGATGACACCAGGTAAAGCTGGAAGCCAACAGTTGATGCAGCAAGCTGCTGGTCACGGCCTCTACTGGCATCACTTTCCAATGCCAATTTATGCTGGAAACCATAAGTCAACTCTACCAGGTGCTGGGTCTTGGACACTGGTCTTGATGGCTGTTGGTCTCTGGAGTTCTTTGGTGTGAACAGCTCTGAGTTTTATTCACTCTGTCTACACTCCTCAGGATAATAATCATAAGTGGATTTATAGGACTTTTGGAGCTCACACTACCCAATAAATAAATCACAAGCAGGTTTACCAGAATACCAAAGCGAGCCTTTATTTTAACAGGGCCTGTAAAGCAGCACAGGGAGGCTGATACACAGAAGAAAGCCCTCTGGAACTAAACCCCAGAAAGTACCTGGGAGTGCTACTTAGGTAGCAGCTTGCAGAACTGTTTTAGTGAGGATGAAGGATGAAATCAGAGAATCTTCTAGAAGATTTGCTGTGAATGTTGGGTATGCAAATAAGGGCCCTGAATCCCTTCCTTCCTGATCTTAACAACTCCAGGTGCTCTCTCCATTCTTCAAAACTTCGACAGTAGCTTCTGAAGCTGCAGGAGTGGGGGAAGATACCACATCCCCTCCTGGCAGCACTCATGCTGAAGCACAGAATGGCAGTTTGAAATCTAGGGAGGATGCTGCTGAATAACCAGGGGATTCCCCGAAGTGAACTGTCCCAGTGCATTGGGCTGCAAGTAGGAGCAAAGGGAACCAAGGGGGTGGAGACTTAACCAATATGTAAAGAAGCAGAAAATGGATGAACATAGCAACTGAAACCTACACAAAAGGCATGCACCATAATAATTTTACAACAGAGCAGTTGAGAAGGATTTGTACAGGTAGCACATCTGGGGCTGTGGGGTCGCTCCCCCTCCACCCACCTGAGTGTGGGCAACGTCTCACGGCCAGTCTCACTCCCCCTGTCCTCAAGAGTGATATAAATAACAAGGACCCAGTACATCTCTAAAGCTATAGGCCAGAGCACAGGTGAGTTAGATCTGGTAGTCTGACCTACAGTAACCTTTTTCCCACTTGAATTTCATTAATGGTTCATACATAGAGACTGCATGTCATGCTTGTTATTAAAATAGGGCAAGTGGTGGGATCGTCATGTGTAGTGGATTCCCTGAGGTGACTCAGCACCCTCTCGATCACCTGCACAGAGATTCAATAAGAGGCTCCCAGGACTGAGTGCACATCTTTTCCATCTGACAGCCTGATTTAGCTTTCTTCTTCCTATTCCTTGGTCCTCCCAGCACCGCTTTCCTCATCGTACCACCTTTGCGTTTTTGTTGGTACAAATCTGCTAACTTCCATAAATGCAGAAGCTTTTTCATTTACCAAAGGGTCTACTTTTTCTGTTCTCTGTTTCTCATATATGGGAAGCTGGACTCTGTCTCTCAGACACATCACACATAGTATCAAGATGATGAAGTGTTCTTTCCAAGAACACTTCTTAGAAACAAACAGAGTGGACACCTGCCAGTCACAGAGGACGGTTATGTTTTAGGTACCTATGGGAGACATTTAGTTCCTGGTGTCAAGAGCAACAAGAAGCTGGGGATTTAGCTCAGTGGTTAGAGTGCTTGGGTAGCAAGCACAAGGTCCTGAGTTCCATCCCCTGGACAAAAATAAATAAATAAATAAACTTCAAGAAGAAGTGATTCAGTCTATGAATAGATGAGAAGTCAGCTGGAATATTTTAGAATGAATGGAACCATGGAATAATAAAGTATCATTAAAATTTGACCAAAAAAATACATGATGCTGAAAACTGATACATATAGTATAGATATGAAAAAAATAAAACAACTGGAATGGGGGATAATAGATACTGAAGAAAAAGTAGATTCTAAGTAAACAAAACTGAAATCCCTGAAGGAAAGATTGGAAAGTGTATTAAAATTTATAGAAAAGTTTTCTCATAGTAAGTCTTATAAAGCGCTGATTCACTCGGAGTCAACATCGATCCATATCTTATTAATTTTTCTGATCATTAAAACTTCCAGGGGGAGACCTGGGTGAAGAATTACATTACATGGAAGAAATGGAAATCCCTACAACGGTTTAATGTGAGAAGACAGTGGTGAATGTTTTTAAAAGTTTTGAGCAACAGTTTTACTTTTCAATGCAACTGATGAAATATATTACTCATGAAGATTTTTAAAAATTAAAATGTGAACCTTGCATGATGTAATTCAACAATTAGAGATGAATAAAGGAACCACCTAACTAACCTCAATTGCAGAACTCAGGTGCTGTACAGGGAAGTGGTGAGGAGAAGAAAAGCATTCAGTGAGACAATGTCAGAATGAAATCTCACTATTATAAAGAATAATGTTGGCAAACTTCTATGAATTACTCTGACTCTCCTCAGACTAATGGTTACGAAGCAACACTATCCTGTTTCATGCTATTGCTAGGGGTCAATTCCGTGAAGGAACTTTGGGAGAATATCTCATTAAATCTCTGCCTATGTTGAGAAACTTTCCCTGCACAGTTCCCACCTTAACCCTAGTGAAAACATGCTTTTTGGACTATTCGTCCATAATATCTACCTCTAACTCTTGGGATGTACATACATCCAATATCAACATAATTTTCTAGCTTTCCTGCCAGAATAGTTGTACTCATGTATACACTATATACTAATGTATACACTACATACGTTAGTGTACATGTATACTGATGTGTACAGGAATTTTTGAATATTTGTTGCAAAAACTGATATTACAATTCTATACTGGTGTAAAATACTTAATTTCATTTAATTTCTCTTATTCTGGCCATAGGAAAAAATAAACATTTCTTTATCACTTTACTTTGAAGTTACTTCTGTAAAATTCCTGTTTATCTTTCTTGCTCCCAATTTCTACTGAGTTTTCCATAATTCCTTTGTGTGTTTTTTGGAAGGTTGTGTGTGTGTGTGTGTGTGTGTGTGTGTGTGTGAGTGAGTGTGTGTGTGTATTTTAAATATCAATCTCATCAGTTTGGGTTGGTGGAATACAAGGAAAGAAGGAAGACAACGAGTGCAGCAGCGTTCTCTAGGGGAACACAGTCAATATAAAATACACACTCGATTATTCAAGGGATTGACGAGGCATGCTTACTGCAGCACAATCAGAGGGGTCCTGTTGGCTATGTCCTCGATCAGAGACCAAGAATCCAAAATGGCTGCACACTGGAGAGTTTAAGTCCTAGCAGCAGTTGAAAGTGGAAGGCCTGCAGCTCACTGAAGAGACTGCAGTGTGTGTGTGATTTGGAAAGCTAAAGAGTCTGCATTGAAAGGCTGAAAAGTCTGCCCTAGTAGCCCAAGGAAACTGGAGACCAATATTCAAAGACAACAGTGAAGATCGGAGCTCCTCTGAAAAGCCTAATGTTTGATGCTACCCTTATAGGGCTGAGTCTTCCCTCCGCAGTTTGAGGCCTCGGTATTAATCATCCACAGATATACCCAGAATTTACTGATCTGCCAAATGGTTCTTACTCAAGTCGATAAATCACAATTAATGATCACAGGGAGGAAGCCAGCAACAAGGGTTCAACACTAGAAGAGTGACTATTATTGATCAAAGGATGGCATTGGTGAATATGGCAAAGGTGGCATATGATTATGTACCATAGTGAGAAGCAAAGGCTAACGATTGTGACAGGAGGTGAATGAGCGTAATAGACCAGTGAGAAGATGGACCCCCCTCACACACGTTCTCTCTTTCTATTCACCATACCAACTTTTTAAACACCTGGACACCACAGTACTGTAGTTGCAGAAAATTTAAATTCTATCGCAAACTAGAATTTAAACTGTCATATAATAACTTGAATACATTTCATTGAAATAAGTCTTTCCAACCTTGTTAATGGCTGATTCTCTGTCTCTCTTCTATGTTTCCTCTTGACAGGTGTCTGACAAGATACAGAGGGTCAGTTAAGCTTTTTGATCCTTTTTCCCATTAATAGCTTACTAACTAGGTAAGAGTAGATACATTCTTTCAATTATCCATCTCCAAGCCAAAAGTGGCTCTGCAGAATGGAGCATTTCATCTCAACTTTCCAACTACCAAGTGCCTTGTCCCTCAGTCCCAGGAAGAATAAGCATACTTATGAGTTCCTTTTAAACATAATTTAGGTTACATTAACTACATTAACTATGGTGGGAGAGCTTTTTTCTGATAAAAAAATGAATATTCTTTTCAGAGATCTCTTCACATTATTTGAAAATGTTCTTCATTTTCATTTTATTTTTTCCTAAAAGCTTCTCTTATTGTTAATTATACTCAGATGTCACTAAAATATCTCTGTTAAGGCCACGTTATCTGAACAGCTTTAGAGTCCACCTTCCTCTGAAGCATATTTCAGCTTCTGGGTGGCTGCATTCTGTGGCCGCTTGTTTCACAGCATTTCCCTTACAGCAGGGCCAACATGGTGTATTTCCCTGTAGTCACTCCTTGGAGGGCGACTCTTCTCAATGCCGCAGCCATGGGCCTTCTCACTTACCAACAGCAAGACCACTTGCCATCAGAATATTTAGAAATATATGGAATTCGTGGAACCTAGATCCTACAAAACGGCCTTCAGAGTAACTTCAAGTCCTTCGATAGTGTAAACAAAAGGCAGATTTAAGTGTAAATTTCAAGGAAGCATTTTTTTAATTCAAATTTTGGATGGATCTGCAATCTTATCACAATTAAACACTGTAAAGGGATGCACAGGTTTTGAATTTACATATTTAACAGGTGGCATATGGTAAAGTATGAAGGTATAAGTTTTTCAGCACAATGAAAATCTATTAAATTCATAATAAATTTAGATTTTCATGCTTTTATGCTGACCATCATGCTTTTATTCTTTAATTAGTTGAAAAAGTTGAGCAATTTTCAGTCTTTATCCTCCAGCATACTGGTTGGGAGTTCATGTGAATATGCACACACAGTTTCACTCACATTCACACAAATACCACGTAAGTATTTGGCCTGACATTATTGACACCCTGCCCGACACAAGCACATACTTCATTGATTCTTCTATATACCTTTTTATTATTTAAAAATTCTTATGATGACAGATTATCTGATTGAGATTAGTACCTTTTACTTCTGATCTATAACTTTTTTGTCTTAAGATAAACTTTTTCTTTCTTTACTTTTAGTTTTCTTTGGTTTCAAAAGATTTAATGTCAGGTGTTGGGTGTAGGTCAGTGGTAGAGCAATTCTCTAGCATGTGTGAGAGTCTGGCTTCAGTTCCCAGTAACAGGAAGAGAAATAAAAGATTTCAGGTCTTGAAACATATCCATAGAAAGATAGTTATATTTAATAACTTTTTGTACCAAATTATATCAACAGATTTATACCTGAACGATTTAAATAAATGCAAATACATGAAAGGAAAAAATAATACCAAGTATTTGATAGTGCTAAATGTAGAATTAAATTGCGTTGGGAAAACAGCTTCATTTTATTTTGAGGAAGTCTTTCGATACAAGTATGACAAATGTCCTCATGAGAACAAAATACATTGTCAGATTAAAAAAATAGTAGAACACTCTTTGCTTAGTAAAAACAATCAGTTGGATAGACTGAAATTTTCTCTAAATGTCGGAACTTTTTAAAATTACCCACAAAATTTACCATTTTATTTCTTACTATTTTGCCTGCAAAATCAGAGTATAAATTATTTTGGGGGACCAAATTGTGTCTCTTTTCTGATTGATATGTGAGAGTCCGAAGAAAACATCAAGGAAAATTCACGTTTATCTTTGTGGTCTGTTGGCTGGACAGGGTCAATAGAGAATTTCTCTAATGCTCAGCTAAGGCCATGTTGAGAAGTACAGAAACTGGAGCATGAAATGACCTACACAAGAGAAAGGGATATGAAAATAAAGAAAAAAATTAAAATTAATTAGCTTATTTCAGAACATGTAAACATTTGTGTCATTTCCAAATAAGAACTTTATTTTTTCACTACATATTTTTTCACTACATTTCTGCATGTGGGCATGAGATTATGGGGGGTCAGAGTTGGCATTATATATTTATCTAAATTTAGATATGTCCTCTTAGAAGGAAACTAATCTATATTCTTTAATTATATATATATATCTTACTTTAAAAGTTATTTGAAATTATTCATGTTAGAGAAGAATGATAAAATGAATTTATTCAGCAATTAAATTGGATATGAAGGAGAACTTATGCAAAAGTATGCTGTGTTTCCTCTTGACTACCAATCCTTTTTTACTGAAGCCTCAATATTAATATCACAACTTTGGTTCTTTTTTAATTTTGAATTTCACTGTTTTTCATCTTAATCTATGGTCATGATTTCTCATAGTTCCCTATGATTTGGCAAAGAGCTTCTCCATTTCTTCACCTTGTGTCTCAAATCACTCCAGAATCTGTGACGAAAATAGAAAAGCTATTTGATAATATCCTGGTTGATAATATGTAATGTGCTTTCATTTTATAAATCACTTCTACTGTGCTTTGCAATCCATTGCAACTAATTCATTACCCAAATTCTAGAATACCTAGAAAGAAGGCTTTTTTACTCCTTGAAACTCCATAAACATAGATATTCTGACTTTCCTCTGGGGACTTGCTGTCTTGCATTTTTCTGTCTTACAACTCAGATGTGAATACACCTTTTCCGAAGTAGTTATTGTGCCACTTCAATCTCATCCTTTCCTACTCTAGGGACTCTCTGGTTAGCCTGCTCTAGGCCTGTAAATAGTTCTATTTCATGCTGTTGTTCTGTTAAAGCCCCCCTTTCCACAACATGTTCAAGATATTTTTTATTTTGTATGGGGCAAATCCCTGGACTTACTGCTTCAAAAAATCACATCCCTGCATTTGGAATAACTTTTAATTCTTCAATTTTTTCATCCAGTCAACATTAATTATTGACCATCTATCATATGCCAAGAGATATGATCATAGGTACTAAGGATTAAATAACAGATATGAAGATATGCTCCTTTCCCCTGTGCAGTTTTCAGTCTGGCAAAGGTGGTAGTAGTGTGAGGAGACCTTTATTTTCACCAGGAGATGTCTTTGTTTGTTTAGGACAGAATTGTACTCTTCTGGGGAAACTACTTAATATTGTTTTCTCTCTCAGGCAACAAATCACACAGATTTTTTTTGTGTGTATTTCCTGTCACTTGCTATCAGACAAACACTGTGCATTCTTTGAATTCCAATCTAACAAGAACTTCAGTACTGTATTACCATGACAGAATTTTAAATGTAAAAACAGCAAACTTCTTTTTAGTTTTATCTAAATTATTAATTCTTAGTGCTTTATCTATTTAGCGCTCATGTGGCCATTCTTACACAAATCTGTGGTCCAGGCGTTCCTGTGGGGAAAATCAATTACGAGATAATAATATGGTTAACCTATAATCAATATCCTCCAGTGTTTATTCTCACTCCTACTACCATCACCAATTGCTATGGACTGCAAATTCTTTGACCTAATAAATGTTTCTTAAATCCATCATTTCTCCTTCATTCTTACCTTCTTCTCAAGTGCAGGATTCAACTGGCAGTTGTTATAACCTTCTATTCCTCCAAAACATCATTGTACATCCACAAGAAAATGTATTTAAAATACAGTTTAAACCCTATTATCACATGCATAAAATTTTTCAATAAGTCTGTGTAATGCTTTCAGGATTAAGTCTAAACTGTTTAACGTAGCTCGAGTCCCTGCATTATCATCTTGGCACAATCTTGTCTCTTCTGGTCAATGCCTATCAGCCACAGAGCTTAAGGAATATACCTGTAATCAAAGTTCACCTTATTGGTTCTGTAGCAAGAAAAATGGTACACCATGGGAGACAATAAGATGTCTTAGTAAGAACGTGAAAAGAGACTGATTAAAAATTTGAGTTTCTGTTAGATGATTTGAGGGAGGCTTTAATTAAGCAGGACATTTGCTCTGGGGAAAACTCAGATAAATATAGGATTTATATATTAATGATTTTTTAAAAATCCAGTATCTAGAAGAAATGAATGGGTGTTAAGTCTATAATTAGCGAAGGAGCAACAGTTATTAATGTTATCTAGAAATGGTAGACATTTGCTTGTTTTAGTATTTTGTACAGCATTCTTGGTTTTGTCTCTGCTCACAGTTACAAAATGGTCTTATTTTTATCTCATATTATCATGTCAGACAGCAACTGTCTGGTGTTCACCTGTTTGGTGCTGTCATTCTGTGAATTGTTTATACTTACTAAACAGCACCATGGACTACCTGGTTGTCCTAGTTAATATTGTTGGTTTTTCGTTTGTTTGTTTTGTTTTTTCTTTTTCATATCTCTCAGTATTCCTGCCTCTCATGCTGTGGGTTCTGAACTTCGTAAAATGTGTAGCCATTCTCTGCCATTTCTTGCATTTCTGACCTGTTTCATATGACCCTTACTCAATTAGTAGTCATTCCATCTTTGCTTGACTTACCTGTATCCATTATTTTTTTTTACCAAGAACATGTATTGGAACATTGTACACATAATGATCATATTCAACATGGTTATTTTGTACCTGTACATGATATATCTTGGTTCCCCCCCCTTCCCTACCCCTCCCTTCCGTTCCTCCACCCTTCCCTATTTGCAGAAGGTTTCTCTACATTTTTCCATTTTTCCCTTTCTCTTTTCTTTTCTTTTTCCCTTCCTTCTTCTCCTCCTTCTCCCTACCTAGTTATCTTCTCTTTTGAATACTATCTTTTTTTTTTACATAATATCTACTATACCTCTTTGTCCTTATTTACACTTATGTTTTCTCGTATCAGAGAAACAGTTTGATGTGTACTCATCAGTGCCTGATTTATTTCACTAAAGAGTATGTTCTCAAGGTGCATCTGATTACTTACAAATGTCTCTAGTTTATCCATTCTTATGGCAGAGTAGTACTCCATTGTGTAGAAAAACCACATCTTCTTTGGGCCTTCATCAGTTGTTGGGCATTTAGGTTGTTTCCAAGACTTAGCTATTACAAACAGTGTTGCTACGAACGTGGTTGTGCATATATCACTGTGGTATGATGATTTTAATTCTTCTGGGAAGATACCAAGCAGAGAAATAGCTGGGTCAAATGGAACCTCTAGTTGTAGTTTTCTGAGGACTCTCCACACTGATTTCCACAGTGGTTGGACCAGTGTACATTCCCACCAACAGGAGGGTTCCTTTTTCCCCACAGCCAAGCCAGCATTTATTATTGGTTGATTATTTGATAATCGCTGTTCTTTCTGGAGTGAGATGGAATCTTAGCATTGTTTTGATTTGCATCTCTTGAATGACCAATGATGTTGAACACGTTTTCATATATTTATTTGCTACTTTTATTTCTTCATCTGAGAAACATTTATTCATTTCAGATGCCCATTTTTGGATAGGGTCTTTAAATTTGTGGGGGTTGATTTTTTTTGAGTTCTGTATATATTCTAGATGTTAGACCTTTGTCTGAGGGACAGCTGACAAAAAATTTGCTCAGTCTGTGGCTTTTTGTCCTACTCTACTGGTGATTTCTTTTGCTGTGCAAAAGCCTTTTAATAGGATGTGGTCCCAAGGAATGATTCTTTGTATTGTTTCCCGTGAAGTTTGGGTTCTGTTCATAAATCTTTTTTCCTACCCCTATGTCTTTGAGAGTTCTTCCTATTCTATTCTTCAGTAGATTTAGTGTTTCTGTTTTAATGTTTAGATCTTCGATTCACTTTGATTTTAGCTTTGCACGTGGTGAGAGAGATGTGTCTAGTTTTAGTTTTGAGCATGTGACAAGCCAGTTTTTCCAGCACCATTCATTGAAGAGGCTATCTTTCTTCCAGTGAGAGTGTTTGGTTCCTTTGTCAAAGATGAGGTATTTGAGTGTGTTTGGAGTTGTTTCTGCATCTTCTAGCCTGTTCCATCAGTCCTCAGGTCTATCTTCATGCCAGTACCCTGCTGTTTTTATCATAGTATCTGTATAGTATAATTTCAAGTCAGGGATTGTGTTGCCCCCTGCCTTATTCCTGTTGCCCAAGATTGTTTTTGCTATACTTGGTCTCTTCTGGTTCCAGATAAATTTCATGATTGTTTTCTCTAATTCTGCGAAGTATGTTATTGATATTTTGATTGTAATTGCACTAATTTAGGAAGCATGGCCATTTTCACTATGTTGGTTCTTCCTACCCAAGAACATAGGATATCTTTCTATTGTCTGATAACCCTTTCAATTTCCTTTTTTAGAGTATTGTAGTTTTCAAGATCTTTTACTTGCTTTATTAGGTTCCTATGTATTTGTTTTTTGGTGGGCATGCAATTGTGAAAGGTATATCTTCTCTTATTTCTTTCTCAGTGAGTTTGTTATTGGTATATAGGAATGCTATTGACTTTTGGGTGTTGATTTTGTATCTAGCTATGCAACTGAATTTAGTTATTAAATCTAGAAGTTTTTTGGTGGAATTTTTGGGGTCTTCTATGTAGAGTACCATGTCATCCACCCCCATTTTTAAATAGAACTTTAAAATAATTTGTTATATGTACAGGAAAGTGAAAAAAAACAGTACCAAGAATTTCCACCTATCTCCTCACCCAGGTCTTCCCATCATTGGCCTTCTGCATTAGCATGCTACACAAGTTACAATTGATCAAACAATACTCACATATTACTATTAAATTTCATATTTTAGTCAGAATTCTTTAGGTTTTCATGGTTAATTTTGTAGTTTATTTATTTTTATTAGTACATGTTTGCAGAACATAATGGTTACATTCATCCTCTGGAGTTTGCGCAGGTACATAACACATTTATTTTTTAATCCCCTTCCTCTCTCTCTCTCCTTGTTCTCGCCAACGCTTCCCATTTGCAAAAGCTCTATTTCCATTTTATCTCCAATTCTTTCTTTTTAAAATCTCTTTTATCCTCTGTACTCCTCTCCTCCCATAATTCTTTAGTTTTTAGTTTTTAACCTAACATCTTTTTCTATTTCAGAACCCCATTCAAGATAGCACAGTACATTTCCCTGTGTTTTCTTGAGTTTCTTTAGCTGTGACAGGATTTCATATTTTTCTTTTCTTTGATGATCTTGACAGTTTTGAAAAATAGTGGTAAGGGATTTTGTAGAATGCTTGTTTCTTAGGAAATTGATGATCTTTCATGACTAACTTGGGTTTATGGGTAAATGGGTAGAAGAACACAGGAGTAAATTGCCATGTTCATCACAACATACAATGGCTATAGATTATCAATATGGATTTATTAACTTTCTACTTTGACTTATTGAAATAGTGAATGTCACATTTCTCTATTGTAAAGTTATTCTTTTCTTCCCCATTTCCATAATGAATTCTTTGGAAGGAACTCATTATGTGCAGCATTCTTATACAAAAGAAATGTATCTTGGTTCTTTCATTTGTTTATCCAATCATTTTATATCAGTAAATATTTATTTTGTACCTAGAATTATAATTTCTTAATTCTCTTAATTTTATTTATTTGTTGCTCAAATTATTTTTCAGCTTTGGCTGTCTAGACCTCTTTCTTGTGGTTCTTATGCCCTGTGGCTACACCCCTGTCAGTGTTGCTTTGTGTTGATATTGGGCATTTCCACCTTATATGGCGCTTCAAGATGCTCTAAAATCATCTCATGTTTTCCTTGCATTAAGAAAATGAATTTAACTCATTTATTCAAGAAGCCTGTTTTTCACTATTATTGTTGCTGATTTTTTTTCTACTATCAGGTTCTCATAACTGGTAGTGCAAGAAAACATGTGTGTGCACATATAGGTATACACATATCTATAAATATTTGTATGTGTAGCCATCTGTCTATATTAAATGAATAATGAGTTTATCTTGCCCCAATTTTAATCCATTACTATGTGGTTTACTGTAATGTGCTTCCTTCCTATCTGTAAATTCCCCCTCCAAGAGTGAGAAATCTCACTTCCATGACTTCTACATCTCCTAATGATTCATTTCCAGTAGCAGTATCAAAATTGCTTACCCACACTCTAACGGAAAATGTGGTGGGCTTGTTGTGGTCAGCTTGAGCAGGAACACGCAGCTGGACTGAGCTGGTGTGGTTCTGGGCACAGATGATCCACTTGAGGATTGTTGCTGACACACAAGGAGAACAGGAGCAGAAGATAGGAACTGGCTGTTTCCCAGGAGAACCTCTGTTGTGGCTGGATTCTTTGAAGTGAACTCAGCTGTTCTCATCACAGGAGGAGCTTGGGGATGGCTTGCCATCATCAGAAATGGTTGCTGTTTGCTTTGGGGAGCTCTGGTCTTTATCTCCTGGTTGCAGCATAGACTCTTCAACCTTTTAGTGAGTCACAAATATACACTGGACATTGCTGTGGGCTCCCAGTCCTTGATTGGATCTTTTGGGTCTCTAGTGCGTAGGTGGATGTTCTGCGCTCTTCCTGCCTCTGGCTCGTGTGTTTGAATGTTGTAACTTGTACTTGTCTTGTATTAAATCTGCTTTCTTGCCAACCATTGACTCTAGAATCATCTGACTAATACAGGAAAACATTTTGTCAACTAGAGAACTGTTGTGGTGTTGCTTTTAGCTGTCGTTTTCTGAATTCCATACATTTCCTGGTTAGTTATGCCTCCCTTGACCTTTACTGAGGAATTTTCCTTTTCTGTATTAAAATTTGAGTCTCTCGTTACAGTTGTACTCATTCCTTGAGTCTCAAAATGTCTTAAATAATTATCTTTTAGTTTGCAAATATTAACACCTATGTTTTTATTGGAATGATCTATGGATAGTGACAAATATATAATGTTATCTATTGATCCCTGTGATGTTATATAGAATAGTTTCACTGCTCTAACACTTCCCCTTGTTTCAACTCTCTCTCTTTTGCCAAATCCCTAGAATCTACTAATCTTTTTACTATGTCTATACTTTTGCTGTATCTAGGATTTTATATTATTAATACAATATGTAACATTTCATAGCACCTTACTGTACTTGTAAATACTTATTTATGGAGGATTCTCTATGTCTCTCTCTCTTTTTGGTAAATAGCTCATAACCTTTTACTGTTTACTCCATGCTAAGGATACATTAAAATTAATTTAACTATTCACCAATTACAAGATAGATTGGTGGGGCTGGGGATTTAGCTCAGTGGTAGAGTACTTGTTCAGCAAGCGCAAAGCCCTGAGTTCGATCCCCAGCCCCACAACACCCTCAAAAAGATAGATTGGTTAATACCAGCTTTTTTTGAGACTATTAATAATGCTGTTATCTTATTTATTTTAAAACTCTCTTGGCATGTATCCATTCCATATATTAATTTATAAAAGTTGTGTTTCCATAAGGTCACCAAAATGATCACATTCTATTAAAATTATGTTTCTTATTTTTTTTGTTACAACCAATTGAAAGCCTCTTATGAACTTAACAATTTAGACTACGTCTGCATCTGTAACTCCTAACAGTTTGTTGATTTGTTTTGTTGATTTGTTTTTTTTCCTTTGTGAAGTGTTGGGCTAGAACACAGAGCCTCACACATGCTAACTGAATGCTCTACCACTGAGATACATCCCCAGGCCTTAGTGAATATTTTTATTGAATGAATTTTCCAGGCAATGCACACAATAGTTTATACTTTATATACACTATCTTACTTGGCCTCTCTCTTATGTGCAAGCACACACACATATATGTGTAAATTAAATATATTACCTCAAATAAAAAATTAAAACTTTTTATAATTTTCATTTTGAATTTTAAATATGATTCTTCTTTGATAAATTTAGACTACTATTTAAAATAATACAGTATTATTAAGAATTTGAAACTACTGGCAAAATCTATTTTAGCATCTCTTCACCTGGATCATTTGCAAAAATAAAAATGCATGCACATTATTAAAATTAAAGATTTAGTACCACTTGAAAAATACCTATTCATTTGGTTTCTTTACTGTTAAAAACAATCTTCCTTGATTGGGCTTTTTGTGCCACAGAAAATTAACTCTTCATGCAGTAAACTGTTGTGAAATATCATTCAATAATATTGCCAGAACAAAGAAAGTGCCATTCTCTTTAATTTAGTTCAGCTCTAATTATATGTCATCTGAAAGAAATAATAAATCATGTGATACTTTAAAAGTCCCAGAGATAGAAAGTGAAGTCGTGGTTTCATTTATCTGTGAAGAAAGAGAAGTATTTAGCATTTCAAAAGAATTTTCTAAATTACCTAGATGTACACTTAAAATAGAGTGATTTATATAATCATTTGTATACTAAGTTCTTCTATTTTATGGAAAATATTTAGAAGTTTTGTTATACTTTCCACTAATAATGTAAAGATAAGATACTAGCTACAGTAAGTTCTTGATGTTTATGATAGTTATGTTTATGAAATCACAGTGACACTGATTTATAGAATACTGATTGAATCATTGTACCAAACAGAAAGGCAGTATTAGGTTTCTGCAAGCCCCTGGCCATACACTTTCATTAACCAATCAGTATATAATCTTGCTTTTGTTTTGTGTGTGTATTTAAATATATCTTATTTAATGTATATTGTTGATTCATTTCCATTGAACTTAAGACCAATTCTACTTAGCTCATGATGCAAAAACTTTATTGAGATGGTTAATCTTTATTGTCAACTTCATTAGCTTGAGAGACTTAGAAGATTAGTAACACACACATCTGTGTATGTCTGCATGAGTCTTGGACTTTAAGGACTATGTATGGTCTCTGGCCACTTACTGTCAGGCTCTTTCCCTCCCACTCGGTTTCTTGGTTTCCATGCAGTGGTCAGTTTTCCTCTACCATGTCCTTCCACCATGTTTCTGTCTTGAAACCAGAGGACCATGGATTGCAACATCAGAGATTGTGAGCCAAAATAAAACTTTTTGTCCTTTAAATTGTTATGTTAGGTAGCTCATTCCAACAATGAAAACTCTTTTATATAGAATATTAGTACCAAGACGCAAGGTCATTGCTGTAACTATAACTCAGTATGTAGCACATAAGCCTTTGAAACTTGTTGGCAGGAGCTTTTTGTAAAATATTGGAGATACAGGCTAGAGAAGCTCTATAATGCCACAAATACAGATTGATGAGTGATTCTGGTGGGAAACCGGAAGATCTGAATGCATAATATAATGACAGTTTATAATGTTGTAGATAGGAATAAGGCCTGTACTGGGAATGTTGACAGGAATGCATAATATAATGACCATTTATAACGTTGTAGGTAGAAAGGACTGTACTGGGAATCAGACTAGGAGCCACAGATTGGAGTATTGCTGGATGCTTTCAACCAGATACAGTACAAATCAGGAGCAAAAAAACAGAGAAGAAAGATTCGAAAAACTTGAAGTTTGGTCAGAAAAGCAGTTAAAATTTTGGGGTCAAGAAAGGTATGATTGCTGAAGAGATTAGTGCTGTTAAAAATAGTCAAGTATTTTCCACTGGGACAAAAAATGCCTTCAGGGAATCTCAGGAATTGGCCGGACACTGCCTGTCATAGCTTCCAGAGTATACAAGGGTAAGCATGTTTGAAAGAGTTTGGTATGAGAAATGAGCCTCAGGGAGCCTCCTTCAATCAGAGCTTCCTATAGAAGAGTTTCCCAGTGTACAGTTTTCTAGACATTTGGAAGCTACTGTAGTGATGGTTTAAGAAGTTCAGGCTGCTGCTCATGCTGGCGACAGACTTGGCATCATCCATGTGATGGTGGTTTTATAAACATGCAGAATGCAAGAGTTAGGGATTATTGAAACTTCCATCTAGATTTCAAAAGAAGAATGGAGTGGGGAGTAAGGGCTGCCAAGAGTCCCTTAGAGGGCAATGCATGAAAATTTTATAGTGAGCCCTAAACTGCAATAGAGACCCCGGGAAGTTGGAGATGCAAAGATTGTAGAACATCTACTGAGGAGAGCCACAGGCAATGAGGAGAGCCACACCAATAGAAAAGGCATGAGGGGTGCAGCCAGTAAGGTCAGCGAGGCAGGGGTTCAGATTCTGGACAGGCAGGTCCAGGATTTAATGTTAGCCCTGTTGGGTCATGTTCTTGCTTCATCTTATTATTTTCTATTCCTCTATTTCTTCTTTGGTTTGGGCCACTTATTATTATTATTTTATTATTATTATTATTATCATTATTATTACTTTCATGTGATCTCACAACTGTCAGTTTGCCTTAAGTCTAAGAGTGGATTCTGGCTTTGTACTTTTGAACGATGCTGGAACTTCTGACGATTGGGGGAAATTAATCCATCTTCAACTATATGTAAGACTGTTAGGTAGAATTATGACCTTGTTATTGTCTCTATTTCGAGTTTAAGTATGATTTAAAATGTGCTTGGGGGTCAAGCTGACAAGTAGTGGAGTTTTGATGGTTAGTCTTGATTGTCATTTTGATGGTTTAAGAATATCTGAGGGGGTTAGCAAAGCACGTTTCTGGGTGGATCTTTGGTGCATGGCTTTGAGAACTACATCTGTTCCTGGACCTTTTTCTCAAGCATTTTCTTTCTCACTGCTTCTTGGCTTCAGTGAGTTGGGGAGCTTTTTTCCACCGTGCACTTCCACCATGTTTCTGCTTTTAAGCCAATTGACTATGAATTTAAACCTCCGAAACCATGAGCTAAAACAAATTTTCCTTTAAGTTGTATATATCAGGTCTTTTGTCCCAGCAGTAAAAATTCTGACTAATATATCTGATCATCTATTTCTCACTAGGACCTACCTGTAAAAACTTCTTTCTTCTCTTAATAGCACCAAGCACAGGAATAAGCGTTTAACATATGGAACTTTGGGAAACATAATTATCTAAACTCTAGCAATGCACATGTTTTTCTTATTTACAGATGGGAAAATTGAATTTTGGTAAGGAATAAAGATGAAAAGTGCTGAGAAGAAGGTGGGGAAGATTTAAAATTTAGGTTTAATTGCTGAATGTGTACCAAATACAGAAAGCAAACCCAGTTTAAATTAACAAGTTTGAAGGATTGTTTGACTGGGGCAGCACTTTGTCTATACCTAAATACATCCTATTGACAACTCTCTCCAGTGTCTAGTGAAATATGTTTTCCAGTCATTTTAATAGATGCAGGTCCTGTTTCCTGTCTGAGGACAGGTTAAGAACCACTTTAAGTACTTGGAAAGTCTTATACTTGAAGAACTGGGAATAATTGGCTCGAGACTAGGGACCATATAAAATATACATGACAAATCACAAAAGTAAGATTCAAGAGGGTCAAACTGATTCCAAAAACTACATCATAGAATAAAGCTCAAGACTATTTGTAGGAATGAAAAAATCCAGCACCTCAAAATATAAACTTCAAAATTTGTGATATTAATAAAAGTTTACCAGGCATGTAAAGAAGCAGAAAAATATGACCCATTGTGAGAATAAAAATTAATTGATTGCAATCCAGCTCAAATTACCACAGATGTTAGAGTTAGCAAACAAGGACTTTAAAGCAATTTTAACGGACAGCTGTATAATTTAGAGGGGTAAAGTGGAGTCAATTGACCTTAAAAGATAATTATTGAAGACATGAGGTAATTAGTTTTTGGAATGGAGCCCTAATATTAAGAAATGATATGGTGATAAAGATTAGTAAATCAACATTCGGATGGGAAAAAAATAAATTATTATGGAATTATGTAAGAAAGGCACGAATATTATTGTAAAATATCAGATTTCGGGTCATTACAAGTGAGAGTCAATTTTTCTTCTGCCATTTACTACCTGGGTGATTTTGGACAAAATATAAACTCTATGAGTGTCAGTTTTCATATTTCTACTTGGTGGATAAAAATAACTCAAACTAGCATAATAGTGTTTTGAATTTAATGACAGATATATTTGTATTGATATACACATATACTTTCATACTGATACAATGAGCACACACACTCTATACAAACAAGTACATTCCAAAGTGTATGACACTTTGGAATGTACTTTACCAATAAATATAGAAAGAGTCTGCAGAGCTAAAACTGATGGAGCACTGAAAAAACAGAATACACCTTTCTCCTTTAGCTTGGAAATACTCATTCATTTAGATATGTTTTACAAAGTTTATGTTATTAAATAACAGAATGATTTTATATTTTTGTTCATGCCATGTGATGAACACAGAGCTTTAAAAATTAGGAGAAACTAGAGAGAATGTTCAACTTCCAGCTTACAAATAATAGAAATGAATTCAGAGATGCCTACATGGTTATCAAATTCAGAAAAGGAACTTTTCAAACCTCTGCAGGCAGTTAGGATTATGACACTGGAAATCTTTGAGAAAGTCTTCATGCTTGGAGAAAGGAAGAAATCTAACTTGCTCATTTTAGCAGTAAGTTCGCAGTGGGTAAACCAGAGTCTGAGAAGTAACGATTAAGAAGAATGAAAAAGAAGTACCATAGAATCTTAGATTATGCATTTCTGCTATCCTTTCAATTTTGAACTAATAAAACAACCAGAAAAGAGCTCAGCTCGTGTAGGTGGGTGAAGTGGAGTTTCAAACCTTGGTATTCTCAAGTCTGTACTTATGTCTACACAAAAGGAAATTTTGTTTCTTTTTTTTTTTTACAAATTAGCTTTATAATTTTCCTATTCTGTAAGTCCATTATGAGGCCCAAAGTAACAGACATATATGACATAAAGAAGCAGGGATTTATTTTGGCTCACAGTTCCAGGGTATGTCTGGCTGGCTCCAAACCAGAAACATCATGCTAGAAGGGCATGGTGGAAGAAAGCAGCTCACTTCCTGGTAGCCAAGAGGCAGAGTGACAGCAAGAAATACCCAGAGAGCAGATGATGGGACGAGAGCACTTACTTCCAGGTCATGCTCCAGTGGCTCACCTCTCCAAACTTGCTTGCCCCTCATCCTAACAGCACATCCAGAAAAAAATTTAAGAATGGATTAACCCATTGAGTTTCTCTCCCTCACGATCAAGTCATCTTTCAAAAGCCACATGTCTGAACATAAAGCGCTTTGGGAGATGCTTTTTATCCAAACCATAACACTTGTATAAATATAGTAATGAGTAATTTTGATAGTGTAACGTCACGGCGGGGTCTGGAGGCCTAGGATCTCCCATGGCTCGACATCGTTTCTCGGATTCTTGCCCTTCACCCCAGTGAACAGTAGAGGAGTGGGGAGGCCTGAAAGCCGAAGATTGCCCAAGTGGAAAATGGAGTCAGAAGTCAAGCTGGCCGGGTGGCAGAATGAAGAACTCAGAAAAGGAAAGTAGAGCGAAGCAGAAGTTTACTTATAATAGTGTGAATGCAGGACGAAGCTGTCCAGTGACAAGTTCCTCTACAGGGAGGGTTGCACAGTGAGCTCCTCAGGATGGTGCCCTTACCCTACATTCTCCTTCCTGACTCCATCTTCTTGCTGCTGCAGGGTGGGGAATAGATAGGGGTCTTGCCTTTAGCCCCTTAAGGGTCAACACTGGGTGATTGGCTATTGGGATGGTTGCAAGGACTTTGGTCTTGGGGGCTAGTAGGGAATTTGGGTAGGCCTGGCAACCTGAGCTGGGAGGGGCATAGAGCCAGGTGTCAAAACTACACGTCAGCTTCAGACCGATAAGGCTGCTTGAAAACTGATTGTCGCTCATAGACACACACACACACAGAGCCCACATTTTCTACCCTCTACAACAGCTTGGGTCTTTCAGGGGTCCCTTCTGATGCTAGAATAAGGTCCACTGTATGTTTAACCTCATGAGTAGGAGAAGTCAAGTTTTTCTTTTGATAAATGATTTTTTCCTCCATAATATGAATTTTAATAAGATATTTTAATAAGATATTTAAGGCTAAAATTGACTAAGAGGCATAGTTTTAGTGAACACCTCAAAATTTCTAAATGAATTTGAATTTTTATCATACATGCTGGTAAGTTTAAATTTTAAAATTTAAAGTGACCATGTATGCAATCACAAACATATTTACATGTTATTATACTTATAAGAGTATTGACTACTTTTAAGAACATTCCTTTTGTATTTATACAGCCTCTTATTTGTATGAAAGAGGTACAATGAGAAAGTCAAGCTGAGTGCAAATGTCTGTGCAATATTTTAAATCTTGTTCTTATTGACATTCCTGGGATATGGGAAGTGGTATTGTAGCTTATCTTCCTCTGCTGATCCTGACTTGTTAAGTTTAGATGAAATGATGTATCAGAGATAAAGATGAAGGACTAAAATGAGAGTTTAGTATCTTGTTAACTTTCCTCGTTTATGAATCTGGTCTGAGATGCTTCAAATTTACTATATCAATTTAGTCACCTTTTTATTTTTACATAAATATAAACAAATACTGGAAGCATTCTGAATCCTCAGAATATGTGATCTTGGAGCAGTATTTGTGTTTTTCTTTCTTGCTTTTTTTCTTGCATATTGAGTGAGAAGTTAGTAAAGTGATATTTTCTAGGCCTTAATGTGTTACATCTCAATTGAAACCTTTAGCTATCTCAGAATCTACCTAGCTATTGGGGGACTCAGTGAGTTCTCAGTTGCTTTTTCACAACTTACACACCCACACACATTCTTGTGAGGAGCTGTGTTTAGCTGCTTTATAAAAGTGGAAAAATGTCAAAACACTATTGACTCTAGGACCCTGTTAAACCTACCTCTCCTTCTAACATCTACTTAGAGAGGAAAAATCAAATTGTACCACGCATTGAGCAAGATCTCTGGCAAGAATCTCTAAAAAGATCTGGTGAATTTTCATAGTACTGTATCAATTAATTTGTTCTTTAATTAAATGAGTAGTGAAACAAATAAGACAATGCTGGCATTTTTGAATGGATTAAAAAGTAAAAGCTATTTCACCTAATAAAGGGTAAAGCAAGTATTGAAGCGAGGTTTAAGTTAAAAACCCGTGCTCATTTCCTTCCTTGTATGAATGATACCTAGCACTTCCGCACTGCACTTGTTTATATCCTAAAATGTCTGATTTATAGTGCTTTTTAGTTATTATACGACTCTTAATGATTATGCGTTGGACATTTTGGTTCAGAATAATGCACTGTGGATTAAGACAGTCAATAAAATGCATAAAATTCAGAAAATATTATGATTGAAGTTTGTCTCCAAATATATTTAGTTCTGTGGTGAAGCTTTACATTAAAATACATCAAGTACTTGGTCAAAATATATTACTTTTGCACAAATCCTTGATACTGTTTGTTTTTTACCCCACCTATCCTCAGCCCTCTGGTATACACAACTCTCTTGGATGATAATTAGGAGCAGGGGAACAATTTTAACAAGAGTCTGGTAACGTTACTATAATTTCACACCAATTAGCACAGATCATAAGGACATTGTATCTCTGTAATTTATGACTCTCAATTTCCTCCTGAACTTTGCTGTCGGTGAGGAAAATGGGCTATATATGATGGACATACAGCTGTGTAACAGGTTATGTTACTAATCTTGACTACTGTGAGTGAGATAAACAAATTGTGCCCTACCAAGAAACTTCTTAACATGTAAGGTGAACCTAATTCCCTAATACTCTTATAAATATTCAAATTAATGCTTTCATGTCCTCAATATTTTTCAGTGATGAAATCTATCTCAAACTTACTCCACATCTTCCTCACAGTAGAGCTAGACCACATCTCTAAATACTATTAATTTACTTTGCGTGGGGACTTCCTCATCTTAATATGATATGGTGGGATTTTATTAACCTGGCAATCAAGAGTGGTATCATCACATTATCCAAAATATAAAAAGGTAAATAATAAGGTAACTAACTCCCCCGGACGGAGTTCTATCTTACATTGTTATAGTAACATACAATAACCACTTTGTTATTTTTTGTTTGTTTCTTTGAAAGGTCTTTGTAACCTCTAATATATACTAGTGATTTCATGTATCATTTATATATTAACTGATTTCTTTTTCTCACATGGACTATATAAATTCTCCTTCTGATTAATATTGCATCATACATTCTGTCTTTAACAGTATCAACTATATGAATATTGAGTCAAGAAGTTAATGGGAAAAATACAAAACTATTTTAGTCTAATTCCTGTTTATTTCTATAGAGACAGCTAATGTCCTTGAGAAATGAGAAATAAAGTTGTTGAGAAAACAGATTAGTGTTCACGTGGACATAATGTATTCTTACAGTATGTATTATATAAATAGTATGAGCAGATAATTCAGGGCATCCAAGTGATTTAGCACACTTCACCATGGTTACAAGGATCATGAAAACCTTCGGGTATAGATCATATTATGTGTCTGTTTGAACCATACATAGTATTGTTTGTGTGGCAGCATTAGGATGTATAAATGTATTTCCACTTGGTTACTATATTTCTTAAGTTTCTGATCTATCAGTACTCCTTGTGATAAGAATTCAATAGTTAATATGAATAATACAAAATCTTGCTCTTTAAAATTTTCAGTTTAGTTGGCAAGTAGAACTATTTATTTCCTTAATTACTTTTTCTTTCTTAATATGGTGATTTAAAAATCAACATTTTTCTTAAAACTCAAGGTCTTTTCTTTGCTTCAGAGTCAAGAAAATACCTTAGAATACTACTCGCTTTCAGTGAACACAGCATTTGGACATATAATATTTCTTCAGACTTTGTGGTAGAAGGAATACAGACTCTGTAAACAGGTGGATTTGCATTTGACTCTCACCTCTCTTATACCCTTCCAAATTCTAAAGTATGTCACTTAACCTTTTGGATCTCCGACTTTCCCTTATAAAAATGAATATAATTGTTAAACTTATGAGAAATAAATCTCATGATTGTTTGTCCCATAATATTTACTTAATAGTAGATAGTTTTATAATTACAGTACTATTTTATCTCAACAGAATTGTTATATTTTATTATTATTTCTCAATAAAGACAGTAAGTATAAAAAATGTTATAACTTTCACTTCTGTGTGTTTACACTGACACTAATTTATGCTTCTAAAGTAATTATCTTCCAAGCTGTATTTAATAAGATTTTGGGTTCCCTGTAGTGGAGGGGATAGTCTTGCTAAATATCAGTTTAAACAGGAAATAGAAATTCTTCAGCAAGATTACAATCTAGGCAAAAGAATAAGTTGCACATACAGAAACCTTTATGATGGTATGAAATGACGCTGTATGAGGGAGCAAAACAGACAGGAGCTGGGTTAGCAAGACAGTCGTTAAGAGCTTGCAGAGATCAAAAGTGACAGAGTTAAGCGACCAGGACTTTATCGCTACTTGGAGGTAATGCTTGTAAAGTTCTTAGCTCTTTGGCACATAGTAAGCACTCAAAAACTGTGCTTGCTACCCCAGTGAGTAGAAATAGTTTGAACAAAGTCACAGGTTTAAAAATATACAATGTGTGCAAAAAGGAAAACAACTAAAATCGAATTTTGGCTGAACTCGAGTGTTACAGAATCAAATGTGATAGTATTTTGAAGTCAGAGCGCAGTAAACCCTCAGTGTTGGAATTTTAGACTTCCCACTTTAGACAATGGTGGACATTTAAAACATTGTATCAGTTATATAATAAGCCAAATATCTGTGTAATCATTGAGCAACCAACTTTAGGAGCACAAATCTGAACACGATAAGAAGGACATTACAAAAGATGCCACTCTATATTTTAAATTCTTACTTTACTAAACCGTATCATCAATATTAGCAGGTTAGGGGTAGGGACCAAGAAGGCAATGTTTAGAAGAAGCATTGGCCCAAAGATGAGACATCAGGATTCTCTTTCTACTATTAGCTATTTCTGTCATTGTACAGAAGCCACTGAACTTTTCTGGGATTTACATTCCACATTTATCTTTGAAACAGGCAGTGTGGAAAAGTATAAAAATAATTCTAAAGTTAAAATTTCTTACTAGATTAGAAAAATAAAATATTTTTGAAATAATAATATAAATGTAAACATGTCTATATGATAAGAAACTGTTGCAAATTCTCCCCAAAAGTAACTAGCTCACCTCTGTATTGTGAGAAGTCAGTGTTATCCAGCTTTATTATATTGAAGCGTATCCTGATACAACTCTGTGATGTCATTCGGAAATGTGTATATTTGGATGTGTGTATTTGAGTGTGCCTATATGTTCATCATGTGGCGTTTTGGGGACTGCATGTGTGTTTTGGAATTGATGTTGGGAGACATTCAACAGTGTTTAATTTGTTTTAAGATTTTTTTCGTAGTATTCTAAACATTTTTGATAAAAGGCACATTTAATTCAGCTCCATAAATTCTTTATGTTTCTTAATGTTTCTGTTTCGCTCAATCAAATATTTGAAGAAATTAATTCTTTTTTTAAAAAAATGTATATATCGTTTTGTGGCTTTCCATAATTTCATCAAATAGTGGATATAACATTTGAGATGAAATTTGTTTCTTATTTGTTTCTATGCTCAGGAAATAGAGAAGAGGGACTCTATTCTCATTGTTTCTTAAATCTCTCTTCCCACAGTGGCTACAAAGCAGCCAAATATTCTTTATTTATATTGTTAATACTTGTTTTATAAAGAAAACATTTTATCCTTCTTCCATAGCTTTTGTTGTTTGAATGAGAAACCTAGATGGAAAAATAACAAAAAC
Organism: Hystrix cristata; assembly: GCA_004026905.1. Lineage (NCBI taxonomy): Eukaryota > Metazoa > Chordata > Mammalia > Rodentia > Hystricidae > Hystrix > Hystrix cristata. The sequence goes on from PVJO010004054.1 coordinate 68,353, forward strand.
CAAAAAATAAAATGAAATACAAGGGACTCAACATGATGTAGTCTCTAACTAGCTTCGGGAAATAAATTATAATTAGTGACATTATTATTCTTTTTGCCTTTTATAGTCCAAGACTGAATGAAGTAATAGGTTGATTTCTTGCAAAATAATTGCATATTTCTGGTTAAAAAAAAAAAAACTAATGCAAAGATTTATCTCCTTCTTTCTCCCATAGTTAAGGGTACTCAGCCAAATCATCAAATCTGAGTTGGTAGGATTGCCTAACAAAAAATGGTCAAAGTCACAGCTTTAGAATAAATATGGTGTCAGTAAAACTGTGTTACAGCTTAGAAGTTGTATTAGAGATCTATTCTGCGTCACTCTGGTGTAGCCATACAGGAGTCACTGTCAGAACATAAAGGATGACAGCTTTGGAGAAGACATCCGGGTATGTCCACCCACTTCATTATTGAATATAAGTGCATAGTTCCTTCATACGCAATCTTGAAATTAAGCTGCTGGCCCAGGACAATTAGGATCGATGGTAAAAGTAAATAACCAAGAATGAAATGATTACAAATGTAAAATAAAAATCAAATCCCCCCAAAATAATAAAAACAGTGGCAATAATTACTCTTCTATTTAAACAACCTTAAAAGAAGGAGAAAAAATCAACCTGTGTTAGACTCTGATACAGAATTTTCAGAGACAGATGGAGAACTGTGTAATGATTTAAAAATCTCAGAACTAGTTTTTTGAGGAATATCCATATTGATTTCTACAGTGGCTGGACCAGTCTACATTCCCACCAACAGTGGAGGAGGGTTCCTTTCTCCCCACAGCCCCTCCAACATTTGTTGTTGGTTGATTTTTTCGTAGATGCAATTCTTTCTGGAGTGAGATGGAATCTTAACATTGTTTTGATTTGCATCTCTCGAATGACTAGTGATGTTGAACACTTTTTCTTATATTTATTTGCCATTTTTATTTCTTCATCTGAGAAATGTTTATTCATTTCATTTGCCCATTTTTGGATAGGGTCTTTAAATTTGGGAGGGGTTAATTTTTTTGAGTTCTTTATATATTCTAGATGTTAGACCTTTGTCTGATGGATAGCTAGCAAAAATTTTTTCCCATTCTGTGGCTTTTTGTACTGCTCTACTGGTGATTTCTTTTGCTGTGCAAAAGCTTTTTAATAGCATGTGGTCCCAAGCACTGATTCTTTGTATTGTTTCCCGTGCAGTCTGGGTTCTGCCCATAAATTGTTTCCCTACCCCTATGTCTTCAAGGGTTCTTCCTATTCTATTCTCCAGTAAATTTAGTGTTTCTGTCTTAATGTTTAGATCTTTGACCCACTTCGATCTTAGTTTAGCACATGGTGAGAGACATGTATCTAGTTTTAGTTTTTGGCATATGGCAAGCCAATTTGTCCAGCACCATTTGTTAAAGAGGCTATCTTTCTTCCAGTGAGGATGTTTGGCTCCTTTGTTGAAGATGAGGTATTTGAGTGTGTTTGGAGTTGTTTCTGCATCCTCCACTCTATTCCGTTGATCCTCAGGTCTGTCTTTTCCATTTGATCCAGCTATTCCCCTACTGGGGATCTTCCCAGAGGAATTAAAATCATCATACCTCAGAGATATATGCACAACCATGTTCATAGCAACACAATTTGTAATAGCTAAGTCTTGGAAGCAGCCTCAATGCCCAACAACTAATGAATGGCTAAAGAAGATGTGGTTTTTCTACACAATGGAGTACTACACTGCCATAAAGAAGGATAAACTAGAGTCGTTTGTATGTAAATGGATGTTCCTTGAGAATATACTCTTAAGTGAAATAAATCAGACACTCATGAGTACACATCAAATTGGTTCTCTGATATGAGAAACCATAACTGTAAACAAGGACAAAGAGGTGTAATGGATATTATATAAAAGGAAGATAATATACAAAGGAGAGGAGTACTAGAAAGAGGGAAAGGGGAAAAGAAGGAAGGGAAAAATGGAAAGAAAGGGGAAAGGGAAATCATGGAGAAACGTGAATAAACCTGCTGTAAATAGGGATGGAGGGAACAGATGGAAGGGGTGGGGAAGAGAGGGGAGAACCAAGAGACATCATGTACAGGTACAAAACAAACATAATGAATGTGATCATTATATGTACAATGTACCAATACATGTTCTTGGTTAAAAAAATGATTAATAACTTTAATAATATTAATGTGTATATAGTATACTATGTGTGGACACATACTGTATTTACAGAACTTTGATTTTGTGTATTAAAAAAACTCTTAGAACATGTGTCTTACACATATTATAGAATTATATTTATATATTGATTAATGACATTAATAAAATCTTTTCAAAATATTCTTTATAAAAAGAAACCAACTACTACTTATCTATAGAGTAGTAATTAAAATGAAGGGTCATGGTCTCTCCCCCAAATGTCATATAATGTATCTTGTCACTCAGTCTTCACATAATATATGTATTAAGATATCCTAGAGGAAGTTAAAATTAAAAAAAAAAATTAAACTGAAATTTAAAAGTCAGAATTTTCTTCAACTACAAAGCATTGGAATTACAAATGAAAAATGTCTGCTAGCAGCTCTGACATACATTGTTTCTGACAAAAAAAATGATACCCTTGGTTATCCTTAGTTCATATTGAACCACTTACAAAATATATTATTATTGAAAAAAATAAATTATCCTTATGACCATTAGGATTTTCTTAAAATGGGATTTGGTCTTTAGCAGAAAATTGTATTACGTTTCATGCTTACTAAGCACTTTATTTCTGTGCTTGCTGTGCATTTGAATTGCCACTTTGGGGGGAAGTAATATTTTAAAGTAGTTGGAAAAAGCCATAGCATCCCATCAAGTGACTAATACTATACTTTGTAAAAGCTGAAGCAGAAGTTTTGATGAAAGAATACGTATCTGAACACATTTGTGGTCAATCTGTTATAAATTTCAGAACAAAAAGTGAGTGAGGGTTTGTTCAGCACCCGTGTGTGTGTGTGTGTGTGTGTGTGTGTGCACACGTGTGTGGACATGCAGCTATAGATACATTGATAATATTTGATAGGATTCTTTTGACCTACATAACTCCTTCTACAAAAACACTTCAAAGCCAGGAGATTTTGACATGCCAGCTTGATGTACAACTTTGATGCAAGGTTGTTTCTGACATGGCTTTAAAAACTATTACTTTCAGGTTTTTTTAAAAATCGACTTCACGCTATCTCTGAGCTGAACTTGCCCCACAATGAGGATGAGGGATGAGGTGGGTTCTGTGCAGTGGATAGCAGTCAAGGCTAGAATGAAGCTTAAACACATGAATCCAGAGACTAGGTAGGCAACCCGGGTCACGGTCCCTGTATCTGTGTCCCTCCCTAACCCTCTTTCACATATAGCAATGCATTATCCATTAATTATTAAGACAAGTACATGATCCTTCTCTCAGGACTCATCCATGCCTGTGAGTGCTGCCTCACACATTGTTTAGTTTATTTCCATAACATGTGAGGTCTCTAGAAACCCAATGGAATCACTTATTTCCATTCAAATGGTCTCTGAAACTCCATGTATCATTCAATTTATTAGCTCTGAATAAACTCATTACATATCTAATATTATAAAATTTCTTCGAAAATTTGAGAAACAGAGCTTACATCCCCTTACAAGCAAACACAAATCACAATTTTAACATCTACCTATATTTTGTCTTATTATAGTGGTAAAATAAAATCAGAGAATTTTCTAAAAATCTCATAAAATAGAAGCTGATAGTAATTGACATCTGGGCTAGAAATGCTTATAGAAGACATTTTTGAATAACAAAAATCAAAATCTAAATCTAATATGTTAATATGGTTATTTCTTTCCTGTTATATTAAAATGACTACATCCAAATGGCTATGAAAAAATACAGCGTTTCACAACCGTAAAGCAAAAATAATTACATTTAAAGATCTGAGCAGTAAAAGGGGTAATTGCTATGAATTTCTTCATCTTTCTCATTCTTTCCTCTTTAAGCATCATTCAACCTACATGTGTGTTTTCGTTGAGTTAGGAGAACTGTTTGGGTGGTCTTTGCACTAATGCATGTGGTGTCTCTAACACCACAAGGTCAGTGTAACCTGTCTGCCAAAAGGCCTGCCATGTTGCCAGCAGAGATCTTTCAGGACTGACTTGTAAGAAGCAGGCCATTTTTCTGCATAGCTGCTAGTTGCTTATATACAGATATACTGATATCAGAGAGAGGTAAAATAGAGAGCAGTTGAAAAGATTTTGTGGAAAGGATACAGGCTACATAAAATTCACGGAATTTGTATTCCACTGAGATAAGCACGTGGCACCGAACGGTTCCAGGACATCAATGTTCTCTGTAATGTCAGTGATGTCTAGCTAAGACCCAAAAGAGAGAAGAATCTCTTCCCCCATAATTGCACAAGAAAAGCTCTAAAAGCAGAAGCAACACTGTGTATTTGGTAAAGAGTCATGGAGGAAAATCTTTGATAAGAGCTTTCCTTTATTTTTTAAAAAGAATTGATCAATAAATTATTGACTGTTCATGTTACCTTGATACTCCTTGTTTGCTAGTAATAAAACTGAAGTCATCGTTTCTTGCTTGGGAATATCCAACCTCTTCATCACTTATTTTCCTTATTATTTGATTGTCCTTATTAGATATATATTACAGTAAGTGTTACAAACATAATACTATTTTTAAATACTTTGCATTCTGATGTGTTTAATTCTGGTAAGATTATCGCCAAACACTTAAAAACAAATGCACAAAATTCACCATCATTCAGACTCACTTCTAAAGTTTCTCTCCCAATACATTGAAACACAGATTATAAAAGCGTGATGGCTAAATTGCTGATAGGCTTATTTTGTTGTGCAGTAGTTATCTATAGGTGAAATGTGAATTGCTATTTTGTAAGCAAACAAAGCAAATGTCCTAAAACAGAGAGAATGAGAGTCTCCACTGTTTGATGAGATTTTCTTTATAGGGCCTGAAACACAGATTTAGCCATTCAAATTGTGTTCAGCTTCAAAGCATGAAAAGAAGAGATAAAAGTTTATTTAGACTGAGGGATGTCTCAATAGAAAGCCAGGTATAAAACACAAGATTGTGTCGTTGAATCATTAATTAATATTTGTAGTCTAAAACCTGATTCTCTGAAGCCTTAGAATTTGTATTTATATAGGACTAGAGGATACATAAAGAAAGGTCCATTTGATTTTTCTCCCATAGGCATAAGGAAGTCAACCTAAAAGGGGAGATGAGTGTAGAATGCAAACCAGGGTTGGTTCTAGTTAAAGTCAGCCATGGGAGAGAGCCCATGTGGAAGGCAAGGGAACAAGACACTGCTCTCTGTAAACTAGGAGCTCCACAGAACTCAGAACTGTCTTCTGTTCTTCCCTCAGTTGAAGAAGTCTCAGGGTAGTTAGAAAGTGGTCTTGCTAAAAGCTACCCCAAGGAGGAAGCTTAGCTATTTATGGATTTAACTGTGGCTAGCTATGGCCCTCAAAAATAATAAGATGAACCCAGATATTTCATTCTCTTTTTGCCAACTAATCAAATACCCATAATCCAGATTTACTTCAATACTTACATCATTTTGGGCCAAGTATTAAAAAAATTAGGGCTTCTAATTCTACAAATTTATTTGAAAATATGATGGCTACCTAAGAGAAATTTTATTATGTAGTTTATAGATGAGGTAATGCCATCAGAAAAGAGATTATTTGGGAATGTTCACTGGTAACATCCTTTCCCATTGCAGAGAGTTCCTTTTATTCATAAACCATTTTATAGTTGCCCAAAGCTCTCTTATGTGCTTTTTAATCTTCAGAACTATCCCGTGAGGGAGGAAAACTGCAGCAGCGCTGGAAACGACTTGGTTTTCACACACTGTGCTTAAAATAGAGAAAATGAAATGCCCTCTTTCCTCTTCACCACTGAATAGAAATCCATGTAGCTTGCAAAGAATCGCGCCCCGTTTCCTTTTCGTTGTGTCTAATGCCTGTCAGGGAGGAGCAGCCGCACTGGGACACATGCTCTCGTCTGGTCTTATGGTAATACTGCAGGAGCCAGGGCTGGCAGATATTTGGAAGTATTTGGAAATCCAGTAGCTCACAAACCAGAGAAATACATCGAAAAGAAATTTTAGGGACACTGACCCTAGACTTAAAAGCTCAGCAAAGCTTTGTTCATCTTTATTTTGTTTTTTCTCTCTTCACTTAGTCTCCACACTGCTTCCAGCTTAAGTACCCAAGAAAGAAGTTATTGTTCCCTCTCTTTATGAGGAGAAGAGAATTAAACTGCCCTTGAACGTGTGCCTCAACATTTTTATGTGCTATAATTTGAACACTCACTGTAAAAACTACTCAAAATAGCTTCAGATGCCGCAGGTTACTCATCTCTGCAATGACATTTGAAAAGCCTCATAGTCCAGTTTCTAAAATACTTGCCTCATGTAGATGTACTTTGCAATGCATCCCTCTTTTATTTGCTTTAAGCTTTGTTTATTAGTGATTGTTTAAATACCTGAAGGCATTGATTATATATTTTCATAATTTCTAGTTTAATTAGTTTTCATAAAAGTAGAATATGGCACCTGAGGCTATAAATTAAAAGCTAATATTTTGTGATTATTCTATACTGGTTTTATTTTTCAAATATAATATCATGATATGGAACTTTATTCACATTTCATGAAATGCTAGCTCATCTTAATTCCTTTTAGACCTCCATAACTAGGTGTATTTTTATCCGACTGGAGCAAAATGAAATAGTCATAAAGTGGTTGTTTCTGCACCTGATTCAAACCCTTAAAATGATTAGAAGTAGAATACAGAAACCCATAGCCTTGATAGCTTTAATAGTTGCTACCAGATACTTTGGTGCTTCAGAGTAAACAGTATTCAGAAAGACAAATACAAGCCATTCGTAAATTTGGTGACCTTATCATCATGTAAATATCCCCATTAGAAATGCCTAGTCTTAAAAATTTCTGTATCAAAATACTATAAATGCTAATAAAAAAGAATTGACTTGTTTTCTATATATTAAACCTTTATATTAACATTGATGAATGTGAATCAAATTGAATTTTCATGGTTAGGGACGAGAAGGACCTTTGCACAAATTATGTACATGAACTAAGTTAAATAATTTCCTGGTGTCCAAAGTCAGAGCACAATATCTGAAGCCAGACCACTATTGTCAGATCTCCCTTTTATCCATTTACCTCCAACCTAAAAAGCATGCAGATAGATATCATAGTTAATTTCTGAAAAATTATCATTATCACTATCATTTCATATCTGTAGGAGCCAGATATGGCTCCTTTTAGCAGAAGTTAAGATAGATCCCTAAGTTTCTTTTAAAATGTATCTTTCTGTATATAAATACATCTGTGTTTAGAATTACTAAAATTATGGTAAAGTCTTCAGTTAGCAAGTTATTTCCCTGTAGACCTTCTTTCCTTCCATTTCTTTAAGTGAACATCATTTAAATAGTTTTTATAGGAAATAAAAGATAGAATCTTCATTCATTGTCAACAGAAGCATTTTTGATATTGCCTGAAGTCATTTTTATTCCCATGTATACTTTAAAATGTAGTACCATTTTCTATGTATGGGTGAATGAAATAACCTAATAGAAATGTTAATTAACCAATTAAAGATAATATGGAAAGGACCAACTTCTTAGTTATAAACAAAAATATATAAATCATTTGATTGCTTTATACGTTCATAAATTTTAGTGATCACCTTAAATGTACTCCCAAAGGACTTATGATAGAAATGCTCATATAAATCAAACTCTGGTCCAAGTCAATGGCTTTTCTCATTTAATTCTTAAGTTGAGATAAAAGTCACACGTGCAAGCATGGAATTAAATCTTCCCTGCTTCTCATCAGTTCTCATCCCATATATTGTTTGGAGGTCAAATCACTTCAAAATAAATGTCAAGGTTATCCTCAAACATAAAAAAAGACGGTAAAGGAAAACACAGTCTCAGAAATAACTGGAGACAGTTACAAAGGCCATTCCTTTGGGAGGGGAAAATTTGAGAGATGTTTACTTAGAAATATTTCTAAGCTGTTTTCTACAATTAGTGATGGAGCCTTTAATTTTAATCTCAGGTTTGAATCACTGCTGAATTTTAGTACTATAAAGTACCATTTAATCAGTCATTTAAGAGATGGGAATGGAAATAAGTCTTTCATTCACTGATGAGAATATATTTCCAGTTAAACCAAACTAATCTTAAAATGCCAACCTGTGATATAAAGAGTTCTGGGGAACTGATTTAACATCGACTGTCCTGAAGCCATTAGAACATGCCGGAAATTGTAATCAAGAGCCTACATTCGTCCACACTGCATCTGGGTTGCAGGTTTCTTTCTTCCACCTTGCCTGTAGCCGAATGGCAGAGAAAGTAGTATATAAGGGTGCTCAGAAACTCATGTGCTCTTTGATGTCCATTGTGGTTTCTAGCACCAAGACATACGATGGAAAAGTTTCGTTCTGAATACTCAGAGTGAGACTCCATTTTAGCACCCTCAATCACAGCAGCCTACTCACAATATCTCTCTAGATGTATCACTGGTGTCTTCCATATCGTTTCACCTCTGATGACCTGAGTAATAGCTGATCTCCTTTTTTAATCTTCCATCATTTGCTGCCAGAGAGATATGCCTATTACACATTTGCTCATATCTCCCACCAGTGCAAAATCCTTGCCTAAATGACCCACAGTCATGTATAATAAACCTTTATATATTATTCATTTATACCCACAAGGTTTGCAGCAGACATTCTTAACTCTGGGAGATGGAGAGATGGAGGGAACTGCTTCATCTCCAAAGGAAGGAATTATACACAGGAGTTGTCACTAAATAGTATTTTAAAATTTCAGTAAGTTGGTCTATTATTTTCCCAATGCAAACTACTGATAAAATCATTTTTGTCTGGTTGAGATAGGTAGAAAAAGGACTGAAAAATCAGAGGCAGTGCAAAAAGCTTGAGATATTTTGACCATAAAAATTTAAAAATCTCAACGTTTTTTGCTTGATATTCAAAGCCTTTGACTTGGCTTCTGTGAACAGTCTAGGCTCACTGCCTATTCCAGCTGTAGACACTGCACCCTTCACTCTCTAGGTAAAAGTCCAACATCCTGGAGTGCATGATGCCTGCTACACTTTCTTCACGAGCCCTTTCCTACCTCTCATTCAACTTTAGGAACATGACTCCTAGTTTCCCCACCCAGTATATGACCAAAACCAACCACTTCAGTAGTTTCCAGAGTGTGTTTGCCTCTACAGTAATTAATTAAACTACCATACTTCTAAAGATCATAGTAATTATTACTTTAAACATGTTAATACCCCTTAACCAAAAACACCAAAGATATTGGTGGTTTTAAAGATGTAATAAAATTTGCTTCAAATTGTTAGGTTAGCTGGACATTACATACCAAAGGTATCAAGTTGTATTCACTGTATTGTCTATGTGAGGTATGCAATGAAATCAGATGTGTGATTAACAGAATATCCTGAAATATCCATAAATTATTCTCAGCCGGGTGTTTCAATCATTGGCAATTTTAAGTGAAATATAATTCAGTGCTGTTAGGTACTATGAAAACGATAAATGAAATTTTAATGAAATATTTTTATTTTAAACTCAATATGTTTTTGCTTATACAAACATATGAGGATAAAATTTTTAATAAGCCGCCCACCTTAAACTGTCTACTGAGATATGTAAATTGTGTAACATATATTTGCTGATATATTATCCTTGCTTAAATATTAGATAAACTTTCACCTCTTAATTTGTCAAAAAATTTCTTCCTTGGAAAATTGCTCTTTTAGAGCAGTATAAAAAAAAAGCTTTGTAAGTATTTTTGAAGATACATGAGGGGTCAGCTTTTCTCTAGTTAAAATTATGAATCTTTTCCAAGAGTAGAATTTGTTCTTACTAAAAGATAAATCACTATTTATTTTGCTAATACTAATTTACTCACAACACATATTGCTAAAATATATTGCTTTAAAACATATTTAAATATACAAATGAAGTGGAATCTAAAAATTATAGATAAATAACCCTATGTGTTTTTGTGTGTAAATATGTGTATATCCTGACCTTGCCAAAATTATAAAAAACGTAGTTTTTCATCATTTAAATATAACAAATATTTTGGAAGTAAGAATGTTCAGTATTTATGTAAGTGCAATCTTTTCATATAAATTATATGTTTTTATATATAAAACTTCTATTTTATGACTGTAAGCACATTTACTCATGTTTTTATGCTGCTTCGTGTTTTTTGTTATGTTTGATTCATCTGGAGTTTATTTCTGTGGGTATAAAGATGTTATCAAAACAATTTTTCCTATTTATTTTTGTATTTATTTAAAAACACATGCCAGTAACCCTCATACTATTTATGAACAAATATTTTTGTTCCTACTGATGGAATATGATTCTTTTATTATTTACTCAGTTTTCATAAACATTTGGATCTCATTTCAGACATGTCTCTGAAGACCACATGGTTTTTAAAGAGAAATTCAATCATCTATAACAAAAAGGAGCTTAATTTTGTAAAAGAAAAGTGCTAATACTAATTTAAAATGTGCGGCCTGATACAAAATTAAACACATAGCAGGAATAGGAGATTTTTACATTATAAGCATTCGTTACCAATAAAGATGAAATGAAGTATCTTTTTGCACCTAATTCAATAAAAACAAGTGAAAACAACAATTTCTTTGTTTCCCTTAAAAAATAAAAAGAGTTTAATAAAACTCAGTTTTCAGAAGTGTACAAAGGCAAACCTTTTGGAATTTAGTTGAAGAAGTGATCCATATAGTCCTTTTGAAAGAAAATTAATGATGTCAGTAACTTAATTGGCAATTTGGTAATATATATTAGTGCAATTACAATTTAGAAATTTATTATAAGATATACCTTCACTCTAGAAAAGCAACTATCATATAGTACTGAAGCACTGATTGCCTAGGGAAAGGTGTAAGGGCGGGAAGATCGTACAGTATTAGAAAGAAAGAACTTTTTGGCTGATGCGTACATTCACCCTCTTGATTGTGGTGGTGGTTTGTGACATAAAACATAGAAAAGTATGTATTTTATCTGCATTTTTATGTCAATTTTACCTCAATAATTTGGTTAATAAAGAAGTGATATATGTGCAAATGTGAAAAAAAAATTTACACAAACATTTTCCTGAGATTATCATTTGAAATGACGATAACCTACAAGCAATTTCCTGTATGCATTGTATCTAAATAAACATATCAATCAGAAAGTATCCACAGAATACCTCTGATCTGAAATATATTAAACACATATACACACGTACATGCACAAACACAGAGTAAGCAAAACACAGAAAAAAGAAAAACTGAAAGCAAATGGATGGAAAACCTTTAGGGAATTTCTGTATAAAATTGCTTTAATAAGTGCACATAAAAATGAAAAGTGAGAGTTTTAACAGATAAGGAAGAAGTAAATTCTTTGAAATCTGTATTTATGGAGTAAATACACCAAATGAATCTGTCCTTACAGAGTAAATAATCTGTTATATTATGCTAGTAACCTAATGAGAAAGCATTTCATGTAAGCAAAATATGCAGCGAAGAATTAATTCCATATTTCGGGGAAAATAGTTACGTTGTCGGGTTAGTTTTAAAACCTGTGCAATGCTATGGGGATTTGTCCCGCGAGTTTATCACCCGGTGGAACTTTCCTGTTAATTTAGTTTTCAAAGTCATATTTAGTTTATGATAGCATCACATGTGCCGTTCTGAGTAAAGAACAGGGAGTTTTGCAAATAACTTTATGATTTTTCTTTCTTGTCCCTTTTTTGCAATTTCTCAAATATTTTCTGGTTCATATGGACTTTCTTTTTGGTCTTTTGGGTATAAAACTGGAGTGTTTATTACTACTCTCTTGCGCATACTTCTATGGTTGTACCTTTATATGGGGCCATGATAAAGCAGCCAGGAAAAAAAAAAAAATAGGAGGGTAATTCTGCTCAGGCTTCTGAAAACATGGCTTCATTGACAGGAGGGTATATTCTTGTTTCTATTAAGTTTGGCTCCTGTGACATCCCATTGCAAGGGCAGCTTCCACAACCTCAGGGCTGTGTGGACCTTAGACTAGATATATCTGCTATAATGTCTGTCTAGGTTTGGGGGTATGCTAACTTTTGGCTGGAAATAATGGAGAAAAACTTTTAGCCTCGTCAGTGGTTCCTTGATACTTCAAATTTCCTTTCTTTGCCCCGTGTACTTACTTCTATTTAAAGTTCAAAGTTATCAGAAAGCAACTCCATACATTTTGCAGAGGCTTTACAGTTGCAAGAAGAGGGAGATACATGGCAGAGGGTGCTTATTTTAGTTCTGGACCTGGAATCCAAACAACTACTTTCCGATTTATAAATTTGCTATGAATCCTTTTCTGTTAACAACAGAACTTGTCCCTTTAGTTGATTAAAGTCAATACAAATTATATATTGTTCAAATTCTATTTTATATAGGAATATGTATATATAGTAATAATATGTGTCTATATTTTGTTTACATATAAATACTTCCCTTTAACATCGGCTCTGTGAACTCCCATATTTCTCATGCTTTCTCTTGGCTCAGATAGTACAGCACAGGATATCTCTGTAAGCACACTTGCTTTCGGTTCATACATCACAATATGAAGTTCATACCAATGGCACTGGCAAGTTTTATTATAAATATGAGTTGGTTTTGTATTATAAAAAGCTTTAGAGAAGACCCTGTTCCTTTAGTTACAAGATGCCATCTTCTTTACACAATTCAATTAAATATCTGTACTAGATATGAAAACTAGGCAAGAGACTTCTAAGTCTAAAGGATGAACTAGCAAAGAAATCTCTGAATATGCACATAAATTTTAGATTATGCCTGGATAAGGCAGAGCTTTAACTGAGTGTGGGGCCCACAAAATTCAGTGAGGGTGAGACCGTACATTATTAGGAAGCACGACAAATTTTGAGACTCAGCCATTGACCAGGAGCCAGGGGAGTTTAGCTTAAAATTATTTTTAAATTCAAATTCACTCTGAAGCCCAAGTATTCATATTCATACTCACATAAATACAGATGTTTCTGCACGAAGGACTGTGACACAAGAGAGCTTTTTGGTTGTTGTTTTTACTCAACACTGATACAGAACTTGGTTCTGACCACCTCCACTACCACTGCTTCTGTCCAGCCCAGAGCCTCCAGCGTTACCCCGTCATCACTGTAGCCTCTGCTGACCTTTCTGCTGAAGCTCTCTACTTCTTGCAGGTCCAAAGACCCCAAGAGATGGACTCATCTTTTCAAGGGGAAAGTCATATCATGCTGCTTCTCTTTTCAAAACCCTTCGGGAGATCCCTCCTTCACCAAAGTAAAAGTTGAACCCAAAGTCCTTACAAGGGCCTACACAATTTGGACTCAGAGTATCTACTAATATTTGTTCGACCTTGTTTGTTTCAACCACATCCTCTTCTTTGCACTTGTTTGAATGTGCTCAGCCCATTTTTGTCTCAGGGCCTTTGTGTTGGGTGTTCCCTCTGGTTAGATGTCCTTTATCCCCTGCAACCACATAGTTCTTTTTCCCACAGCCTGCAATTTGGATTCAAATGTCATTTTTCAGTGAACCTTTCCCTAAATATCCATGTATAATTGCAACACCCTTTGTCTCATCCCTGACTATTCTTCCTCCCTGATTTTTTTTTATAGTCCTTAGCATCATCTGGCATACAATACGTTTTAGCATATTATTTGTATTTTCCCCTACATGGTATGCTGGAGGAGCACAAATGAGCATTTAGTTCGTTCACTGCTGTTATAGTCTCAGAGCCTAGAAATATGCATAGCACTTAATAAAATTTATTAAATATTTATTGAATTAATGGGTAAATTCTTTAGTAGGTACTTGAGACTAGTAAGGCGTGTTGCCGGATGAAATGGGAAATTAGAGATAACGGCATTGGTTCTGAAAGTTCTCTACTATTGATAAATTTCTAATAAAGACTGTGCAGAAGGATCTTTAAATAAGAAAGATTGCTTTCCTTTGCAATACAAGAAAGTTTGATTATAATTATCTAGAGTTGCAAAATCACTAAGGTCCACGTCTGGTGTATTTCTCATACTTATCGTTGTCTTTCCAGTCTTGTGGCAATTGCCCTAGATTCTGGCCTCATTAACTCTTAGCTTCATTATTACAGTAACTTTGTAGGCAGCCTTCCTATCTATCTTATGCCCCTGGTCTACCATACAGAGTGCTTTTAAAGTGATGTTTATAAAGGATAACTCCAATTTTGTCAGTCCCCTGCTGACATGTTATTTCAGAACACTGAGAGCCCTTCATGATCTATCATTTTTGCTTTAACTACTAGAAGTTATTCCCCACTTCTTTTCTTCTATGTAATTGGAATCGTTTTAATCCCTAAATTTAACTGATATTTTTCATTATCCAATCTTTTGTTCATTTGCATATTTCTAAATTTGTAATTCTACACAGCTATTTCTCAAACATAAGTGTGTAACCATAAGTGTGTTAATGTCATTCTGAGAAGGCTGTACATCTAAAGTCGTCTTCTGTCATCCGGGAATTGTCTAACTAGAGTCTTCTCAAACATTTCTTTATTCCATTCAAGCTGTTCTCTATGGTTTGTCTTCCATCTGCCTAGTCTCAGGGCATTTTTAGGTACCACCATCCACATGCCATGAAAATATGGGGAATAAGAGATGGGAACGCTGCATATTAAAAGGGGAGGTCTTTGCTTCATCACTATTTTGTATTACTATCTGAACCAGCTCAAGATTTCTTACCAGAGGGATCCTAGAAAAATCTACCCCTTTTAAATACAGTTACTGAACATGCTTTAAAAGTTTATAAACTTTGTGACCTTCCTTACATGGGTCTGGGAGTGATAAATTTGCCTTTAAAAATGGCTTCATGAAGGAACATCTCTCTCTGTGTGTCTCTCTCTGTCTCTGCTTTGTTTGTGTGTGTGTGTAACTCACACAGCAGTTGTGTAGAAGACAAATGGGAAGTGATTATAGATGGAGTTAAAACAGAAGTTATGATTTTACTGAAAGGCATATGTGGTTAAATATGGCCTAATCATTGGTCATGGCATGACAGGAATAAAAAATAAGGCCTGGGTAACAGCTAACAGTTATTCAAAATGATGATTAATATAAGGGACAAAAGGAAATGAAATAAAGCATGGTATGTGGAAAAAATGTCCAGGCTTATGCTTCTATTAAGTCTATTTTCTTTCTGTGTAAGACAGGAGTTAGATTTTCAGGGCTGTGCCTAGCTCATAGGTTGTTGTCAAGATGAAATGAGATAGCATTCCTGAAGGCGTTTTGAAATATTCATACATTTTCTACAGATAAAGTATTAGTAGCAACTTTTTAAAGGCAGGGCACTTGTCATATCACACAGTATTAGAAGATAAAGTGCTTAGTCTCCAAATTAAATTCAAGACCTTGTACAGTCACCCAATTTTTAGATTGTTAAAATGATTTCTAAGCTTCAAGAATTTTGTGGAAATCCCTGAAAGTCTAAACTGTGCAATCACTCCGTAACCCCACGTCTGCTAAATGGAGCTAAAATTGTCTGTGTCCCAGATCAACCACCTGTGTTTAAAATGATGGAGAAAGTTTAGCATGACTGTAAAGCTTCACCCGGCCCCGGGCAAATGATTTCTATGGAATGATGTAATGTTAGTTTCTTTCGGTGTGCTGTGTATTCTTTCATACCTCTTTTGCCACTTCTAATTTTGAATACTTAGCTCCTTCATTTTTCTTGTTTTGCTACTTATCTATTATATGAGGGCAATAAAGTGCAACCAAAGTACACCAAAAATATTTATTTTACTTTTATATTTAATTAATTTTAAATCCCCTTTTTGTAGTTTTCCAGTAACTTTTCATGATTCTTTTAAAAATATTAAATTTAGTATTTATTTTCTGTAATATTTCTTGTTTAATGCTATAGATATCTGGAAGGTATTTTTTGTCAAAGTCTGTTGTTTATGATAAAATATTTCTCCTTTTCATTGTTTTCTAGATAACACATAATTTATGTTTTTCACTGTAAATGATGTTTTTATTCATGTATATGTATGGTATATAATATGATGGGGAAACATGGACAGTAAAATGGTTACCATAGTGAAGCAAGGCAATGTATCTATCATCACATATAGTTATCTTCATTCTGCTTTTGGTTTTGTAACAAAGGCAGGTAAATCTCCTCATTTAGCATGAATCTCATATATGGTAACAGTTTGTTTGTAACAGTTTTTATATTATTGGTTTTTTTTTTTTTTGGTGCTGGGGATCGAACTCAGGCCCTTGTGCTTGCAAGGCAAGCACTCTAATCACTGAGCTAAATCCCCAGCCCCCAGTTTTTATATTATTAATTAGGCCTTCAAACTTGCTCAACCTATAATTCTGCTACTTTGTACACTTGGGTCAAAATCTCATTTCCCCTGCCCCTGAACTTTAGTAACCTCGTTTCGTTCTCTATCTCTTTATCTTGGTATTTTTTTTCTTTTTAGATTCCACACATAAGTGAGATCATGCAATATATTTCCTTTGAGCTGTAGCTTATTTCACTTTGCATAAATGTTCTTCAACTCATCAATATTTTGGCAAATATTAAGATCTCATTCCTTCTTTAAGACTGAATAATTCTGAATCTTTTTAATTTTGAGAACGGGTCTTGATAAGTTGCACAGACTGGCAAATTGTGATGCTCCTGCCTCAGTCTCCTAGATAGGTGAGGTTACTGGAGTGTGCCGCTATGCCCAGCTAAGGCTGAATAATTGTTTGAAACAGGCGTATTTACAATTATCTTTCTAAATTTTGCACTTGAGGCAACTTGAAGTTAACATTTATTTTATTTCTAAATTTTTAGAATATGATTGCAAATATTGCTGTACTTTTGAATGTTAAGTGGTTATTTGGTTAAATATACGATTCTTTTAAAAAATGATAAATTGTTATGGAATACACAAAATGTATATTCTTTATGGTGTAGATTCATTATATAGAGTTGTTTTCAGGTATCCATTTCTATGTGTATTTCCTGTTTTCACTCATTAGTTTCATCAAATTTTGGAATAGTCATCAAAGTGCATCCAAGATTATATATTTATAATATTCTAATTGTGTTTATGATGGTCTTAATTAATATGATGAATAGATATTATCATATTATTGTTTCAGCACTCATGTATATTTTATAAATAAAGCAATGTATATTTTATATTTGTATCCATGTACATATACTTGTATAAAGCACATATATACTTTATAAACTTCATTACTATACAATTTCTTTTCTACTATGTTGTACTTTTTTATGCACTTTTGCTTTTTGATTAAGTATTTTTCCCTCCCCTGTCAACTGCTTCTTAGTTTCGTGAATTTATAATTTTGTTCTCTTGGTTCTGCCTGCAAAACCCCTTTCCTTGTGTGCGCCTCCTCTCTGTTTCTTGGTCCCCTCGGCCTGTACATTCAGCAGCAACCAACTCAAGGCACCAGTGGCCATCCTCTTCTTCAGTTCATATCTAAAAACTTCAATTCTACAATAATATTTTCAGTTTTCTAAACATGCTTTTTGCCATGTATTGGACAAATGCCCTTGCTCTTCTTTGTTCCTCAGACTGTCGACTCTTTCTTCATATAGCTATAATCCACTCAGAGTACCCTTTATTGGCTTTGTCTGTCCTTCCACAACAGGGAATTCCTCTCTGGGGATATTTCCTGGTGAGACAACTTATGCCTGCAGGATCTTATAAACTGAAGTAGGATTAGCATCTTTCCTCCTGAGCCAGCTGCTACACACTTGCAGATTGCCATTCCCTTGTCAGAGCATCAAATAGAGAAGCTTTTACCCTGTAGTTTTCAAAATCCAAGCATCATCTGCTGACATTTTCAGCATTGTTCCTCTTCACAGCTAGATCACCCCAAGGATTCTCATGGGGATTTAGCTGCTCTCTACTCAGGTCAAGATTATAATTTATAATTAGTTTTGTGTAAGAAAGAAGTCTAGATCAAACTCCTGCATTCACTCTATTCCCCAAGCCTGCATACTGGCATTGGCCTATGGCAGTGGACAAAGGGGTGCCTAGTTTTTCATCCAAAAATCATTTTCCATTTGCCAAGTTGTCTGCCCAGAGGAGAAGCTATATTTTGAGTTATGTGTCCAGTGTAAACACCTCTTCCTAGTTTCCCAAAGGCAGTATAGGGGAGTGGAGGCCTCCCTGTAGGATTTGCAAATCTCCTTAATAAAAACTCTCTCTCTCTCTTTCTCTCCCCACTTCTCCACCACCAACCCCCCTGCCCCAGCTCTCTCTGTTCCTTACCTGTCATTTCATAATGGCAAGACTCCTGGCTCCTTGGCTCCTTTCCAGGTCGAGGGCGTGGAGAAAACAGAAGGACATTTATTACCAGCTCTCACAGTCTTGCATATTTGCAAGTCAAAAATTCTCATTTGGGGCTCCACTTCACCTCTTTTAGACTATCAGAGGCGGTTTATCTCAGAAGTAACTGTTTATTAAATTGAAGTTGATTGGGTTTGAAAATATGTATTCATTTGGAAATACATTTTTCTGGAATCCTGAATATCCCACTGGATATTAAATTCAGACAGAATTAGGTTATTTGTTTGAGTCGAATATGATTGAATATAATCTACACAGCATGCGTTGTCTAAGTGCTATCCCTGACTGGCATATCAATTCCCCCTACTCCGCAAGGTTCAGCCACTGTAACCTTGTTTTTGTGCCTCAAATACTGGGACCCAAGACTCTTCACACATGAAATCTGTTCTTGATCACTGGTTACCTATACTGCACTTTGTAAACTAGGCAGGCTTCCCTGAAATCCTCAGCCAGTTGAGATGTTATGGAGTAGACCATCATCTCCATTGTACCAGTTATAGTTTGAGCATCTGTCCCTGCTTCAATTGTAAGGTCTCTGAGGGTGACAGAGAATGTTTGTTCTAGTTCCCCTTGCCTCTGCGACATTGCTTAAACTGCACGAACCAACAGTGTTTGTTGCAGGAATAAAACCAGGAAAGAACCCAGAACTACATGAAAGTTTTCATGAGAAGCCATAAATCTTGAGAATATTTGTGAATGAAATTAAGAAATAAATCAAGTGGAGGAATCTCTTGCTGAATTTGCTCACATTAAAGAATGGCAAAGCCCCAACATTTTGCTGTGAAAGATTCAAATATATAGAAAGATATAGGATTTTATTATTATCCATCACTTGGATTCTACTTTTAGCATTTTCTATCTTCGTTTTATCATAAATCTGTCCTTATGCATTTCTGTACGTATCCATCAACTTATGATATATTGTACATAACAAAGTAGATGGAATAATTAAATACTTTTCCCTTCGGTAATACCATATGAATGTTATTAATTATATTTTAATATTTTAAGGTAATTTCTACTATTTTGAAGCTAATATTTATAGACAATGAACTGCACAAATCTCATCTATGATTTCACTGAATTTTTGATGAATGCATACAGATACATGAGTCATATTCCTATTAACACATGTACATTATCATCAGCTCAGTTCCTAGTGGTCCCGTACACATTTATAAATTTACTGTAATGTAGAATTTTACTTTTCACAGAGTTTTTGTGAAATTTACATGAGGTAGGGTATAATATATAAAGTTGGTAATATAATTAAATGTTATTGGACAAGATAAGTTAATTAAACATAAATTAAAGAAGAGAGAATATGTCTTGCATAATTCATAATAGGTTTTTTTAAAAGTGGCATCCTAATCCTTAATCATTGAAGTTGGTTTAATTTTTATGGGCATTTCGCCTACATACAAAAGATAAACATATCTGTGTATGCTGTTTCATTTCACGAGTTGAATTCAATGTGTCTATGTATGTAAAGTTCTTAGACCAGCACCTGGCATATAGTAAACTGTCGGAAAAACAAGCTCCCATTGTTGTAGACAGGCAGGCGTCAGTTCAAATATCATTCATGTCTTGTATGACTTTTAACAATTTATTTATCCTTTCTGAGTTTCAGTGACCATATCAGTAAAATATATAAAACTCGAAATAATAATGTTAAAGGGACAGTACCTAACATATAGTAAGTGCCCAAAAATGGTTCTTGTTTCAATTTTCTTTCTACATTCCAATCATAGAAAGGTACTGCAGATTGCTTGCAGTTTGTTACTGAAAAAAAAAAATGAAAAAGATTGTTCTATTTCAGTAAAATGGGTACTATTTTTAGAAATTAGTTTCTCCAACACATTGATGCCCACAGTGACAATTTTAATAGCTGCCAAAGACTAGAACTTAAGGAACTTCTGCACCCGAGAAATTGTGAGTGCTTGCCAAAGAATCAAATCGACAAATCTTTGGGTCACATTACATTTTACTTCATTGACATCAGTTTCATCATATCTTTGCAGAAAAAGATGATAGAAATTAGATGCACTATTAAAATTTTTTATTACATTTATTGTTATTGTTTGTGGAAATTTTTGGAGTGTTTTTATGCTGCTTTTTACATAATAAATTGTTTTTGAGTTTATTTTGCAAAGCTGCTATATGTTTAAATGTTTACATTTGCATAATTCTATTTAAAAGTACTACCATTTCTAGATCATGTAAATTACTTTTAGTGTTTGTCCCATGTGTATTTAATTTCATTTTTTAACTTCAGCAAAACTTCAGGAAAATACTGTATTATACTTTTGCTGCACATATTACTGAGCGTAAGTTTCAGAACAAAGATTAAAGAAAAAGGGAAAAGAAAATGACAAGTAGTTTCAGTGTTTTCTGTGCACATTTGCACTGTGAAATCACTTGTAACAGACCTACACAATTAGCAGATCTTTATTTTTCTACGTTTCTGGCCAAGTCAATTTGACGGGATATGGGAAGCTATACCAATTAACAGGTCTGAGCAAGCTCCTCATTTGACAAACATTTAATAAGCAAGAAAATAGGAACTTGGAAGTTCTGAAACTCACTGATGGAAAAAAGAGAGAGGAGCTCTGTTGCTTATCTGGAATAAAGAAGAAACTCAATTAAACTAACAAGGTACAAGCTGTAAAAAAATATTTTTTCGTTTCAGGGTTGAACTTAATGTTAGTTTAGCAGGCAGCTTCAAGAGGTCATCTCATCCTTTCTGTCCTTCCTAGACCACATTAAAGCACAGTAGTGCAGCTCGTTGCCTGTTTTCTTTCTGAGAGGTGATTCTTCTAAATTCCGATGCTGGAATAGGAGATTTTTGTTTAAAATTCTAATGAGGACACCATATATCAAGACCTACTTTTAAATTTTGAGTATTTCTATTGATCATCTTTTACTAATTGCCAAGTTTGATAAAATCTGTGTCTCTTGCTTCCTTTTTCCAAGTAGATAAATGTATATCTAATTCTAATTCTCATCTTACCAGCTCACTAAACTGGAAATTAATCCTGTCTGTGAAATCTCTAAGCTCACCCCTATGGAGGAGCCATTCCCACTTTGCTATGTCATTCTGGGACAAGGTTTGCTATTTTTGGAAAATCAGTACTTTAAAAAACATTTAGAATTTTCATCAAAACCTATACTCGTTTAATACTAATATCAAGGTTTGTAAGAAATTTAATCTAATGTTGTTTGTGCCCT
This sequence comes from Hystrix cristata, assembly GCA_004026905.1. NCBI lineage: Eukaryota > Metazoa > Chordata > Mammalia > Rodentia > Hystricidae > Hystrix > Hystrix cristata. The sequence goes on from PVJO010004054.1 coordinate 90,105, forward strand.
TTTTTATATTGCTAGAGGTTTATTATTTTTTAAAAAACTTTTCATATAAAATGCTAACTGCCAAAAAATGAAAATTCATTATTCACACTGAAGTTGTTTTCTGTTTGACAGACCTACATAACGTTTGTACTGCTGGATTTAAGGCCCCTTAAATATAATTTAATTGATTTTAAAATTAAAATTTTTAATCAGATTGGTATTCAGTGACTTAATTCAATTATAATCTACTGTTTGTCAAGTAACTGAAATGACATTAAACACACTAAATGAAGCCAAAATTTATCAATGGAGGACCTTCTAATTGATGAAAAATACATTTATTCATTGAAACATTTGTTATTCTATACCATCCAATTTCATAAAACTTAATTAAAAATCTCCTGAGCATAGATTCCAATTTAAGCAATTATTAAGTTATGGGCACAGAGGTTAGCAAGTAGATGTGGTCACTGTACTATTCCTGCTGGAACAGCACATAAAACAATAATCAGAAGTAGTCATTTTGAGCCTTGAATTTTAGATCAATGTAATGATCTTCGTTTTTCTTCTGCATAAGTTTGCGTCTATCTGCTCTTTGAAAGGTCACACAATTTGTGGCCTTTGTATATTTTGTACACAGTTTCTACAGTGTTCAAAAAAAGAGCATAATATTGTAATTAGCAATATTATTAACCAGAGTAACAAAGAATATGAATGTTTCATTTACTCAGTACAAAAATTAACAGTTGACATTTCAACCTTTAGACAGTGTTTTGGCTTCATTTTGTGTTTGTTAGATAGATTTTACATTCCACAATATTCTTGTCAGCTTCTTATTGAAAAGTTCTTATGCTTTTTATTGATTTTCCAGGTGCAAAACTAATCTCAAATTCATTAAAATTAATATGAGAAAATGGCTTGCTGAGAATCAAAGCAACATTACATTAGAAGGCAGGAAATTCCTTGTACAGTGAATTGGGAGTATTCCTGGAGCAAAGGACTCCCAATTAAACATTATTCTTCAGTAAAGAATATTGCTTCATTTACTTTGACAAGTGTATAGTAATCACTAACTGCAAGAAATTAGCTATTCAGGACAGTGCTAGAAGTTGGCAACTGAAAAGTTTAGAATTCTAAGTGTATCTGCCATACTGAAAAGAACTGTATCTTGTAACGAATGGGTTGAGGTTTTTCTCCCACTTAGGTTTCTGTCATTTGGATTTCCATTTTAGAGTCTGTTACATAATTATCTCTAATATGTTTATTCATATATTCACTAATATACTAAAACAAGTTCTTTGTACAAAGCATTAATGATGTCAAGAACAAAAGAAAAAGAAGACGAAAAAGAAAGCTAAAGGAGTTGTAAGATATTTCCTATTTCTTTTCCTTTTTAAGTTACATAATAGCATGTAAAATTAAAACAAAGGTACAAGAACACCATGATAGTCTAAAGGATTTTGCAGACCTGGTAATAAGGTTTTCATCCCAATGAAGACAGAATCTGGAAGGATAAAAAAAAAAACCCGATCTACAAAGAAATTCTTTCTTACCAAAGTCATTACCACACTACAAACTTAGGTACGTAACAGTGTTTTCAGTAGTAGTATTGCTACAAGATTGCCCACAAGAGTTGGTTTGTCACTGAAAGAATTGGCTGTGCAGCTACCTAATTCTGCACCATCAGTGACCAAGCATGAACTGTGCAATATGTTATTGATGGGCTTTTCTTGTGAATAAAAATTACTTTTTACGAATATGGAACAGTACATCTGTGCATACTATAGTTTTCCCTTTTCACGCCTACATTCACTTATTTTAGAAGGTGGTCAAAAATCATACTATGCTTCTGATCCTCTTAGAGAGTTTACGTGTGGTTTTGAACAAAATTATTAAATAATACTTCCTAAAATCCCAAGTGTGTGAATAATGGTTTCAAGTCTTTTGAATGACAAACGGAAATGGGAATATTTGGGGATGTGGATTTAGCAATGTATCCTTACTGTTGACTGTGATAAGTCATCTGAACTGTATGCTCATATGTTTCCCAAAGTTATTAATGACAACAAAATAGTAATTGCAAAGGTAACAAGCTATGTTTAGATATGAAGCATGCAATTTAATGATTTACTTAATGTATAAATGGGCAATCATTTATTTTGAGCACATTTTAATTTGAAGTTAAGTTACATACCCTAGAGTTGATATTTAAATCATTAGTAATCATGGCTACAGATTTGTGGTCAGTTTTACTAAGCCTGGATGAGATCTAGCGCATATGCACACAAAGATAAGTTGTTGTACAAGGGCTATTTTAAAAGGTTAAATAACATTATTAAAGCATTGCATAACAGAGGCAGAAATGAAGGCAGAAAATTAAGTTTATGTTGTAAGAAGGTTGTGCTGAGCTTGCAAGACCTTTGAGCAAAGTAGGCAAACATTTGCCAGTTGTAGTTAATTTAAAGACTTTAAAATTTAAACAAAGCCCGAGTTGGAGACATATACTTCTGCCATGTTCCATTAACAGACTTTAGTTGGGGTTTAATTTAAAGTTCTAGGGTGACTTTATGTAGTGCATACATATTATAACAGAATATAATATATAGTAATTATTTTAAAAGACATTGCCTTTCATTCTACATTACCTCTTTCAAAGCTCTGTCCCATACAGAAATGGAACATTTAGCTACTCCAGACCTTCAAATTGACAAAAATATCACCTGTGAAACTGCATAATAGATATGTTGTAGTGATTAAAGTACTTGTAAACCAACTTTAAAATTGTGAAATCCTTTAGAGGTGTAAGATCTAAGTATTTTATATTTATTTTATATTACATTTTTCTTCAATTTACAAAAAATTTTATTGTACATAAGGTTATTATATACAAGGTGACTGAAAAAAATTAGCTTGTGGTTAGGTTTTTTACGTGATAGTTAGATTTACAAAGTTAACTGGAGAATTTTCAAAGTGTCTCTGAAACACATCTTCTATGATACATATAAACTTGACATATAAAATTATATGTATCGAAAATTGCCAAACATTATAACTATTACTTGAAGATCTCCATAATTAACTGCAAAAACTTTTCTTGAAAATATCCTACCAAATATAGGAGAAAGTTTGGCTTACAACCTGTATTTTAGTAGAAAAATAGTGTTTGAAGTTATCTATTATTTTCTCACTAAATAAAATGATGTAATGTTCATAACAATAATAATTGTATATGCTAATAAACAACAACAAACACATATTATCCAAAGGTATGAATTTGCTAGGACTTTGTAAGAAAATATCACAATTTTGATAGTCTATAAAACAAATATAATAGCTCACGTTTCTTTGACGTTACGTGCAGGGCTTATCCTTTGTGAAGGCCGCTGGAGAGAGGATGTGTTTCTTGCTTCCCCTTTAGCTTTGGGAGAGTTGCTGGCAACCCTCGGCAATCCTCAGCTTACAAAAATATCACCCTGATCTCTCATTTATCTTCCCATGACATTGTTTATGTGTGAATGTCAGTTTCCAAATTTCCACGTTTTCTAAGTCAGAGTAGAATTCACTCATAAATTCGTTGTAACTTGATTTCCTCCATAAAGACCCTTTCTCCTAGACAGATCAGATTCTGAGGTACTAGGGTTCAGGACTTCAACATACAGACTTTTGGAAGGACACAATTCAGCCTGTGACAATCGACAACCAATTTAAGGAAAATTATGATACTATTAGATGTAACCAACAATGAAAATCTGTAAAAGAATTTGCTTGAGTTTATGGTATTAAGTGAAAATTAATGATGGGTTACTGAGCATAGAAATTCTAAAATGATATTCTTTTGTCATTGTTTCTTCTGAAAATGATTAATGCTTCATTTACTTAAATATATTTTCTGAGCTTTTGTTTCATATTATGAACCATTTGGGTTATTCATGTTTTTCAGTGGCGAGTGCAAATATGTTTTCCTCTCATGAAACTATTAGTACTGTAGAAAATTTATTCTGATTTAGAAACTCTGAAGTTTTGACTGAAAGAGAAAAATAAGTACTGATTTTAATGGCTTTAAAATATGGATACAGCTCAGTTACCAGTACTGCCTACAACTATCATGAAAGACTTTAAAGTACATGCTATTCAAGGGAATATTATTTTAGGTTATCAAATAGCAGTATTTATCCTAATAATTTAGTTTTACATTTGCTTGGTTTTCTTTTACTTTGATATTTGAATGTTATATGCTTTCTATTTTAAAAACTGAGATTAGGAATAGTATCATTTCCTAGATTATATTTAAAGTGATTGTATGATAATATTTTGTTGTAACCGATTCCCTGAAGAGAATCTCAGACATTTGCTTCTAAACCTGAAAAACAAATATAGAATGTGTTTTTAATTCCCTAGTGAAATCTTTATAATATTTCCATTTCTGCCTTTATGGGGCCTTCAAAGATGTATTTCACCTCTCAGGCAATGATGGAACTCTTAATATTTCCTTCTATTGCTGAAGCCGAGTGAGATGAGGTGCAGTAAGCTGGGCTGCCTCAGGAAATAGCATCATAAAACATGAAGGCTCAACTCATGTTCTAGTCCGTGATATTTTGAAAGACTCTATTATTATAGTACAGCATAGTCGTACTTAACACAATATTGAAATTCATAGACACGAAGGCAAGAATGCAGGAAACAGTCAATAAGGGGATTGGGTTGCTTTTTACTTTATATTTCAGCTTTACCAATATTTAAACGTCTTTTTTTTTTTTTTTTTTGCTTATCTTCACACAAATGTTTTAAATGACAGAACAATTAGGAAGAAACCAGATTGCGGTATCTATATTTGTCACTAGAACTGCATTCTGGCAGATGCAAATTCCCCATTAATTGTGCTACAGTGTATTATCTGAGAAGCAAGCTAAATATTAACCTGGCTTTTTTTCCAATGTAGAAGTACACAGGAAAACATGTCTTGTCCACCCTGTTCTGAAAGTTGCAGGTTTCCTACTGTATGATAGACTTTTGATGGGTAATATCTACTTCATTTGTTGCAGAAAGTTTATATTAAAAAAAAAGCAACATGGGACGGTGGACACAGGCAACTAAATGCTGCAGAGTGGACTGTATTAAACTGACTAGGAGTATCTAGATAATTTCACAGGAAATGAGGACCGTTTCTATAGGACCGTGAAAATACCAGCGCTCTCCCTGGATCACTAGTCTCAGTCCAATTTCCAAAGGCCGTTGCTCCATTGGCTGCTGTTGCTTCAGTGATGCCAAAGTATATTTTTATCAGCTTACATAACGTTCTGACAGCCCTGCACACTGAGTTAAGTAAAATATTCCTGGCACAAACATACATAACTCTAAATCTACTGGAACAAAAATTAAAGTCAGTGTGGTTCTATGAACTACATTTCTAAACAGGAATTCAGAAACTTATGGCCTCCAGAAATAGCATAAGATAAACTTTATTTCTGTCTTAATTAGCTAATATGAATTTGTAACAAGTTTGAAATGAAAAAAGAGATCTTCCTCATTTACTGCAAGAATATTCTTTATTCATTTCTCATAATATAAATCAAGATGGGTTTGCATTTATTATCGTAAAGATATAGCTTTAGACATAGCGTGAGCTATAGATATGAAGACCATTTATCAGATATCAGTATACACAACGAACATTGTTAACCCTGCCAGTTGGATGCCTGCAGATAAAGAGATTTTCCTACTCATCCAATCGAGAAGGTGACAACTGTTCATAATTATGTATATCTGCTGCTCCACCAACCCCTTTATTCTTTAGTTGAAAATATATGTTGTCTTAATATCTCTCTATTGCTTTGAAACGAATGAGTTCTTATGTTATAGCCTTGATCAATATTTCCCACCCCTTCCTGCAAAACAGCAAATAGAATTTCCAAGCATTTTATTGTGCTGCAGAGATCTCAACCATCAGCTGCAGCAAGAACATTAGTGTTCAGCTAATTGGTGCAGATGGCCACAGCACTCATTCTACCATTTCATTCAGCAGAGAGCTGGAGACCGGGGCTGGAACACAGATGTCAGACTAGGGGCTTTGTCGTTGGTACTTGCTAGTATTGCTTTCAAATCAAATGCTATTCTCAATCTCTCTCTCTCTCATCTTTCGTGAATTTAAAACAAAACAGAAATGTATATACTTAGATGTGTTTCATATATTAGCAATATTTTAAAAATATGCATTGGTTCCTGTATAATACTGAGTTTTCACTTCAAACTATTCTATATGAATAAAGATAAGTCAATCACCTAAAGGTTGGACACACTGTGGAAGGCAGTTGAAGAACGATGGTCACTATTTATAGGAACAGCATGAGGTAATTGGAGATAATAGGTATAACTTTAGAAAGTATTGAAATATTAATAAAAGAACTTAAGGTTTGAAGATGATACTGGTGATTGAACCCAGGAAGTGTTGAGCTACTTCTAAAGACATTTTATTTTTTGATTTTTCATTGTTTTTGTGTAGGGCCTGAACACACTGTCCAATGTGGCTTTGAACACATGTGCAATCCTCTGGCCCCAGCCTTCTGAGTAGCTGGGACTGCAGGAGCGCAGAACCACATCGGCTTATATTTGAAGTTCTGAGTAGACACAGAGAAAGGGAGAAAGTAGAAGTCTGAAAGCAGAATATCACCGAGGAGATGTGATAAAAAAGGAGATGAGAGCTATCACTTTGGCCTCTAGTGAAATACAGCAATTTCATAGAAATCAACGGAAAGCAGTCTATTCAGGAGCTCCGACAGAATGGCGAAGCCATTAGTTTTGGGAGGCTGATGAGTAGCAAACAACTTTTCAGTAGTAGGTAGTTAATATTATGAAAGTTACAACTGGAAAGTTTGGTTAGCACTAGAGTTAAGAGCTTGGAAGTTCTGGATCAGGAATATACACTTTTCTCTGAAGTCATTAGTGAGTCTTTGAAGGCACAGAAGAAACTGAAGTGGGGGTGGGGCTATAAAAAGAGATACTGTGAATATTATATGTGGGTGTATTTCTTTTGGGGGGAACATTGTTTATTCAGTTCAATCATCTCGATGTTGGCAGTTCTGGGGGACGTTATTTATTTGATTCAACCATTTATACTGTGGGTTGCAGCTTTTTGTTTTCTTTTTTCTGTGAAGCCCAGATGATAAATACTTCAGGCTGTGTAGACCGAGGCCCTGTGACCTCTGCCACATTCACATCACCCTGCCATCGCAACATGAAATCAGCCACAGGAAATACAAAGCGAATGGAAGTGGCTGCATTCGATAGAACATTTACTTATTATGGATGATAAAGTTGGAGTTTCATGAAACTTTCATGTGATGCAAAATATTTTCTTCTTTTTATTGTTTCATCTATTGAAAAAGTTCAAGGTCATTTTTAACTCAAGGACTATATCAAACAGGGTGTGAGATGTTTTTTCGCTTCGGTGCAGTGAAATGTTTCTCTTTCCCTAGTTCTCCGTGATAACTACTCTTCTTAAGAAAATGTAGCACTTCTTGTTTTGTAATGAACATTGAAAAATCCTTTTAAGAAAATTAGTTTTTAAATAATTTTGGACATTCTTAAATAATCAGTTGCTATTTTATTACCATCCTTTTTCCTATGCTGAATATGGCCTATGTATAAACACACTTGCAGTAAATATATATATATATATATTTTTTTTTTTTACTGAGAAAATGTTATTTGGAATGAGCTATGTATAATGTGGGCAGTATCATATTTAATTACATCTTAGAATATAAGTTTGCTTTGTATGATGCCAGTGTAAATAGGTGCAATAGAATAGATTATAATGCTTTATAATAATATACACTAAAAGATAAATGACTCATCCTTATGACATTGATATTTAAAATGTAGTTATAATTAAGGAATTACTTTTCATTTTCTCACATGATTCAATACAGAAAATACGAAGTGAATCAGTAAAAATAAATCCATAAGTAAAATGGCCTCTACATCACTTCTCCCAGCACTCATGTGCAAAGTACAGCTTCGTCTAAACTTAGAGAATCGTGTTGCTAGTATCTCAAAAGCTCTTCTTATCCAGAGTCACTTCCTCAGGGTCTCTGATTCTACTCTAGGTGGTTGTTAGCATCGTAACCAAACTATTGTTATTGGGGCTTTTCCACTTGCTAGCTGATTGAATTTTAAACAACGGCATGAAATGAACTTTTCCTGCATATGTTAGATTGGGATGACACGGGGAACTGCAAAATTGTCGCAATTTAAACCCGTGTCACTGGCATCTCCTCCAGTGGATTTAAAACGATAATTTGTTAAGTTTTCATATCTGCTCATTTCTTAGTAGAAGAAGATTAGTTTTAAAACTTTCATTGGACTAGCTCCAGCCTTTCCACATCACGTGACTTTACTCTTCCCCTCATGAGACGTATTTTTTAAATGGTCACTATATAAAATATTTCTCACTTAAGGAGATGTGTGTGACTATTAAAAAATTACAGAAATATAATGCACATACATACATTTTCGTGCATGCACATGCATATCAATACACATATGTACATATGCCTCACCTCAGAATTGTTCCTGGCATTAAGAAGTCTTTAGTAGTCTCTCAGTGCCTCATCCCTCTACAGATTATTATCAAGAATACCAAAAAACGAGGTATAGAGCAATATCAAATAACAAAGTGTACTGATTTCCATCTATGGGGATTCTATTTCCTGGGATTAGTTTATACTTTGCACAGAGCTGGAAAACTGTCATTGAAAATGATCCTTGAGTACTTCTCAACTAGTTAGATCAAATACGTGGTTTAACTGTGTTTCTTTCCTCCCAGTATGGTAATGTAGACATTGTTGCTACCCATTTGCTCCTCTGTGAAAAATTGAGATTTTGTATGGGTGCCTTATGTATCTTTTTGTTCTGTCATTTTCACAGGTCTACAGGCTACACAGTCTCATTATTCTTGACACATGTGTACATTGTATTATAGGCATGTGCAAAGAATGGAAATAGGAATCCTGTGTTAATCTGTTGCAGTGCAATTTGGTATTGTAATGAGTACCCCTTCTGAGACCCCATATTAATTCCCCCAAGTAAATGGCTCTAGTTAAAGAAAAAAGTCTCATTGTAGAAACAAAAGAAAAACCTTGGAAACTAACATAGGTCAAAGTTTGGTAAAAGAAGAGAAATTTGTTTTGGTCTTCTTGTTTTCGAAAAGAGAAATATAATGGAGCCATGTTTTACTAGTCTGGGGTTTACCTTTTAAAATAAGGATAGCTCACTTGGTATAGAAAAAAAAAAAAAAAAAAAAAAAAAAAAAAAAGGTGCCCCCTGAAGATACCCAGTTTAAACTTCTTGGAATTCCTGAAAGCTACTCCACTTGGAAAAAGGGAATTTATGTCAAGAATGTAAAGATGAGATAGTCTACAATGTAAGAGAAAGGCAGAGGGAAATTTTAGACAATGAACGAGAGAAAAAGGTACAAATCGAAGAGGAGACAGGGATGTGAAAAAGGCAGGGATTAGACTGATGGGCCAGGTTGTAATTTGGATTTGAATTGTCCTCCAAAACTTATGGATAACAACTTGGTTGGTAACTCATCGGCTTTGGGGAAGAGAGCAGATGATGACGGCTATACTTTCACCAAATGGCTTAATCCATTGCTGAAATCATATTTGCTGACATTATGAGGAGGTTATGAAAATGGGAGGTGGGATCTAATCGAAAACAGTACATCATTGGGTTGTGGCCTTCGGAAATAAATCTAGGCCTCAGTCCTTCCTCTCTGCCTTTTTCTCTGCTTCCCAACTGCCACGAGGCGAGCAGCTTTCTCTGCTACGCTCTTCCGCCATGATAGTTCCGCCTTGCTACAGGCCCGGAGCGATGGGATCAACTGATCAAGACTTAAAACCACTGAAACCATGAGCCAAAGAAAATCTTACCTCTTTCATTCATTTTCTTAGGCTTTTCACCACAGTGACAAAACACTGACTAACACTGGCCACCAAGCTGAGAAAGTTAAGGAAGCTGACCATCCCTAGAAGGTAGCATAGGATGACAGGGGAAGCAGATGGTCACACATGAGCAGCGGGACGTGGTTTCTAGGACTGTCAACACAGTACAAGCAGTTACTTCTGCAGGCGGTCGAGGACGGTTGAACTGTGCTAGCTTTGTTGGATAATGGGAAGGAGAATAAGGTGTGAGAGTGTCTCAGAAAGTCAAAAAGGACCCTCAGTGGAGAGGCCACCACAGACTAACTGCGAAGGAGAGGTAGGAACTGCCCATCCAGCAGCGATTGCCCCAAGTATTCTTGGGGTGACCTATCTTCCCATCTCATGCATGCCATCAATTGCAGAAGAATGATGGGAAAACACATGCACACTTCAAAACCGAATGTAGGGAAGAGGTAAATCATAAATATGAAGGAGTGGGGTGGAAAATATCCCAAGTCAGGAAGTATAGGAAAATAAAAGAAACTATAATAAAGGAATGCCACCAAAGACTATGGTGGCATCATGGCTTGTCTATGAACAATAAGTATCCTGATTTGCAATAAACTCACTTTGAAACCACTTCCTGGCTTGTGCATAGTCTCTTATTGTTTATGCCAGGTGAATTCTTCTCAGGTCACCAGGAACCAGGAAAAGCCAGATGACAGGAGATTATCTGCTACAGTCTTCTGAAAACAGAAGGTCCTTGAAACATCTTAACTTTAGACTTTGATCTCCAGAATTTAAAGAATGATTTTTTTTTTTCATTTTAAGACGGCCAGATTGTGGTGATTTATTATAGCATCCACATAAATCTAGTATACGTCCATCTCTTTCCACCCTGACAGAGCAAACATGAAAATAAATTTTGTGTGTGGGGGCCAGAGGATGGATTTATACCTTCATATCAAACCAAATTTTTGGGTACCCTGGCTGTTTGTATGCACTGTCTGGGAATATCTGTTGTCTGTACCTAAAATGGAGTCAGCAATTTCTCCCTGACAAAGAATGCTCAGTTTAGACACAGCCTCTTCTGTTGCAAGGACAAAACAAAAGATTATGAAGTCATAGGAGAGAAAACTCTATTTTAATCAGTTCTCCTCAGACTGTTCATACTACTGAAAATGTTATATTCATCCTGTAAAAGCAAACATTGTCATTGAGTGAAGTACTTCTCAGTAGAATGACAGATCAGCTAGTAAGTTCATTTGTGACTGAGAAAAGAAATAAATATATCGCTCTTATTTTGGTAAACATACAGTATATCTTTCTTTGTGGACAGATTGCCTATAATCTTCTGAGAAAAGATCAGCTGATAGATATACAAAGAAATTGTGCTGATGATTTCTTGTTTGTCCTCAAATTCATTCCTGTCTCAAACTTGATCTTTTTTTAAAAAAGGGTTTTATTAGCGTATGTTTGATCCATGTATCACAAAAAGGGAGTAGTGCATACTCTGTATCCCAAGTAAGTTCCCATCTAGTGCCAAGAATCACTGGCAGGGGACTGGAGTATGGCACAAAGGACACACTTCCCTCTCTGAGGATTCTTGGATGGGAATTCTCCGAGTAGGCACATTTGTTCTTTGGTTCCGTCTCCTGGCAGACAACTCTGTTCTCTAATTTCACAGGTTCTAACAAGGACGATGTTTGTGTTTCTTCTTTTCCAATTGCTTTGAGTAGTTACATGTACTATATTCTTCTATAGAACATACAGAACCTAATACAGGAAATCAAAAGAGAAGATCACATTAGCTCAGCTTTTGATTGAACTTAAAGATAATTTAGTCAGTCCCAACAGGTCACTTGGGTGGTCCTGGTTTCTGAAGTGTCTGATATACAGATGATGATTATATTTCCAAATGACTGTCATCTATTCATTTCAATCTCCTAGAGGAGGGAGAAAGATTGTGAGATATCTGATGATACGGCCAGTCAATAAGGGACATATGCAAGGTTCATTTTAGTTCACATCCACTTCATGATCTCTGATGGAAAAGGTACTCTTATTCTCTAATGGTGTAAAGTTAGAAAGGAAGCAATGCATTATTATTAAAGCAGATAAATACATTTTGTGTTATTGGGGAAATTCACACTAAGGTGTATCCCCAGTCCTTTTTAGTTTGATTTATTTATCTATTTATCTATTTATTTAAATTTGAAGCAGGGTCTCCCTAAATCACTGAGTTGCCTATGCTGGGCTTGAATTGGCTGTCTTCCCATCTCAGCCTCCCAAAGTGCTGGGATTATAGGCAAGTGCTACCATGACTATCTAGAGCCTGCATTCTTATATAAGTTGGAAAACTTTGGTCCATTGAAATGAATGATTCAAATAAAAAGTATCCTAGAGTTTGATGTTTCTGCAGACAAACAGTAGCTCCACAGTTCTGAGAGGACACAAAAATATTCTGCCACATTTACAAAAGATTTGAAATTAAGAATTTATAATTATTATTCCAATTTCCATAACTATTTCCAGTGAGGCCTATATCATTCTTAGGAAGATTTTGTTTCATACAAGAAATCATACTTTCTTGTATTCTTACAGATATTTCAGTGTTTAACACAACTCACATTTTATTTAACATGTCTGGAGTTTCTGGAGCTACACTAATCAGTGAAATATTGACATTATGTTCACTATCCTCAAGTGATAAATGAGCATCCAATAAAACATTATAAAACACAACAAAAATCTTAATTTTTAATAGTTTTATTCAAATAAAATACCGTTACTTCTAAATATATAAATAGAAATAAGAACTAAGAGTAACTAAAAAATTAATAGACATGGACTTGAAATTGTAAAACAATGAATTTCTAGGCAATTAAAGTAGATAAAGAATTTAAAAATATTAACTTGCAATGGCTTCATATTTTACAGCAGACATCAGAATTACTGCCCCGATCCTAGCAAATAAAGCCTAATTCTGCCATATTTTTAGAAATACTTTTTAAATCCTTACCACATAATGCCTTTAATTTTTGAAATCCACATCACAGTGCCTTTAATTTGAAGAATACTAAAGAAAGACTTTCTTTAGATGTTGTAGTATCAGTTTCTTACATAAATTCTATTCTTTCATGAATACCAACTGCAATTGTATATTGGCCTATCACTTTTGGAAAAGGTTAAACGTTTTACGAAGTATTTTACGGTTTTTATCTACCTACTCTTCTAAGAATGTTAGATATTATTATATGTAAATATGTTACACAAATAAGTGCACATGTTACTTGCTCTGCAACATATTCCCCATGACTGAGATTTATATGGGCGAATAAATCTGTGATGTAGCAAGAAGGGAACACAGCAAATATTTTCATAATGTCTTCTGACAAGTTTTTAATCCATATAAAATTAAAATTAAATCTAGACGTTAAAAACAAAACTCACTCATCATTCTCACTACAAAAACAGAGCAAGTGACTTCTAAAGAGATTTTTGTCTCTAAGTAGCTGCTTGATAGAAAATGGAAAGCAAAGTATTCTGACTTACACCTTATTGTTTTAGTTAGATTTGGATTTTTTATTTCATTTTCAAATGCTTATGATCCTGAGAAGAAATTTATAAGGCAGGTGTATTAACATCTTGAAGATCAGAAAAGTGAAGCTCTTAACATAGTCTTTGTTTCTTGAGTTACAACCTGAAACAAATGCTTTTAAATACACATAATCATGGCTATTATATGTTGAGTGTTTTCTATAAAACACACTCTTTGCTAAACTCTTTATATCACCTTTAATCTTCCCCAGAGTATGAGTTAGATTTTAAAGTTACTGTTTTACTGATGAAGAAAATGGACTATTGAGAGTGTGAGTTCTGCTCTTATAAGATTTGAAAAAAGCTCCACCTGACTTCGGAGAGGCACCCTTTATGCGAAAGGACTTGATGCTAGAAAGGAGTTCCATTAGAACTATTGCTAAATCAGCTTTTAAGTATGTGATCACATATTCATGTTTTATATTTGAGAAAAGACAAATAATATCAGCCGTAGTATTAACTTCATTTTAAATATTGTTTCTCTAAAACTTTAGAACTTACGTTACTACAGATAGAAACACTAATGTCGAACAACCTTGTCTGATTTACTAAGTAATAGTTTATGGTACAGTAAAATAAAACATCTTATAAAAATTACTCTATGTATCTCATTTGCTCAACTCGGTTTAATGTCAGTGAGAGTAGGATCATTGGTCGAAACCGCAGTTTGTTTCATGGATGGGGGTTGTTTGTCCAAATTCAGTTCAGGCATTCAGTAATACATGTACTTGGTGAAGAATATAAAATTATATTCAATTCTATTTGTCTTTATAACTGGGGATAATTCTAAACTGAGAATGATTGATGATGGATTAACATTTTAATCTTGTAAAAAGCAGAAGCTAGATTAAGAGAAACAAACACCCGTCACAGCCAAAGCATAAAGTTACAAATATAAGACAAAGCAACATATCAACAGAGTGCCTGAAAGGAAGCTTCACAGTAAAAATTTACATCATCGTTCATTTCAATAGAGAGAGAAATAAATGATATCCAACAACATCGTTGATACCATCATGTATTTTGAAACAGAAAAAGGACCTAACGTGTACTGCAAGTAACAAAGCATACAGAAAAACAAGACTCACACAAAGTTAAAAGGCAACTCTGAGGTCAGGTGTGGAACTCTTGAAGACGTGAGCACAGTGAAACAAATTGAGAAATGAGTAATTTAGGCGTTTCTACCAACTTCTGCCAGCAGAGGGCCGTGAGAATTGATCTGCTTCAGGAACAACAAAAGCCCAGATAAAGTTCAACATTGGTGATTAACAATGCAATGGTGACGGGAGTGGGGAACCGTGTCTCAAAAATGTTGAAGCACAGTCAACACACGAGACTTTTGGGTTGCTTTTTCTCATAAAAGAGATTTACAGAACAGCCAGAGAATAGAAAGCCTTTCGAAAGAGCACAATAGCTCTGACTGTAGAGTAGCCACGACATTGACCTAAATGCTTCTTTTGATGGGCACAGAATGCTGAATAAAGGAAAAATGGCTTGTAGAAACATTGATCGTCCGTAGTGCTTTGAAGGTCGGAGATGAGGTTATACAGCTACCCCCAAAATCAAGATTCTCTGAGACCGAAACAAAAACCAAAACCGAAGCTCTGTCACGCTCGCCCCAGTCAATTCCAGTCTACTCCCAACTCACGTCCCAGGCAAACACTGACTTGCTTTTTTATCACTGCTGAATCATTCCACTTGTTTATAGAATTTCGTATAAATAGTATGTCTTAGTTACTTTTCTCTCTTTGCTGAGACAAAATACCTGACACCCAAAGTTAAGGGAAGAAAAGTCTATTTGGCTAACAGTTTGTAGAGGTTTCAGTCCACAATCAGGTGGATCCAAAGCAGGTTGGCGTGGCAGACAGGTTAGAAGGCAGCGAGGCAAGCAAGAGGTGCAAGCAAGGGAGCTGGCAAGCCTCCTTCTGTCCCTTATATTTTATCCAGGCTACCTGCTTTAGGGTGGTAGCACTCCCACCCTTAATCCTAATACTTTTAATTGTAGCATCATATCCTTGATCTCAGCAGAACTATGTGAAACCCATCAACAGACTAACTTTGTAATCACACACTCTAGATCCAGCCCCACCTATGACCACATGAGGCTTTGCTGGGACATCTATAGACACAAACCGTAACATAGTATATCAAAAAAGTATTCGTTGATGTTTGGCTAGTTTTTCTTCTCACAGAAGGATTTGTAGACTCATCCAGCCTGATATGTATCAATACTGTCTTTTGTTTTATGTCGCTGTAGTCTGTTCAGAGGATGTAGCACTTTTCACTTCATGAGGTGCTATTCTGTATTTGAGTCTATCAGGAATTAAATCTCCGTGGGTATTACTATACATGGATATGTAATGGGTTTAAATATTCATTTCTGTGGGGGTAAATATCTCACAGTAGAATTGCTAAATAAATTGCATAAATATATTTTTATACATGTTGTGTGTTCTAAGGTTATGTTTCATCTTTTAAGAAACTTTCTATTTTCCAAGTATCATTCTGTATCACTCACATTCACCAAAGTACATATGTTTTCATTTCTTTACAAAATTTTGGGCAGGTCTAACGATGTTTACTGGTACTTCATTATTGGAATTCACGTTTCCCTGATAGGATAAAAGTGTTGAATCGCACAGGCTTAGCATATAGCTTTCAATTTTTATGTAGTATTGTTTTGTCAGACATTTTACAATCTTCTAAGTTATATTTTCTATTATATTAGCTATTGAGAGAGTTCCAGAATAATGATCTTTAGGATTTTGACAGAATTTCAGATTTCTTTAAAACATCCAAAAGTTCCTTGAAATAAAATTATAGTTATACTTAATTGTCAAATATATGAGCAATTTCTTGTTGGAAAAAAGGAAACATCTTTTTAGAATTCTCATCACTTTAAAGTTTAGTTTAAAAAATCATTTGCTTTTATAGCAAGGTTGAAGAAGCTTAAAATTAAGGCTCATAACTACAAAATTGGTTTAAAGTTATTTCTAATGATTTTGATATTTTTCTTACTCTCCATTATAACTATGAACAGCACAATATGCTAATCATGTTTTTTCAAATCATCACTGTCATCCCCAGTGAAGTGCAAAAAGCATTAAGAGGTTGCATATCTCAAGTGTAATTACATTCTTGTTATTTTATTTATTTATCCTTGCATCTGAGAATATTATATAAAATGACACATTGTTTGATCATCCAAACAAATGTGTTATAATCAAATAAATTTTAAAATGTACATTTTATATTTGGATTAGATCTTCTATCACATTATTTTAAAAATATTATGTAAATTTAAAATTATACATATTTATCAATTCAATGTCATGTACCATGTTGTGGAATGTGTTCTAGACACTGAGAATATAGAGGCAAATTGAATAGAACTTAAAGAGCTGACATGCTAGATGAGCGCAAACAAAAAGAAAATACATAATTCAAAGACTGAACTAGAGAGTGATGGGGAAAAATAAAGTGATGGCTAGAGATGAATGTTAAAAGATTTACAATGCAATTTTCAATAATTTGAACAGATCTGACTCATTGGAAAGTGAAAATGCAAAAAGTACCTACAGATCCATGTTTACGGGGGCACTATTCTGAATAACTAACATAGGATCAGCTTAGATGCTTGTCAACAAATAAATGGATAAAGAAAATGTGGCATATATACAAAACAGTGGAGCATTATTCAGTCACAAAGAAGAATGAAATCGTATCATCCACTGGATAATGGACGTAACTGTAGACCGCATGTGAAGTTACATATTGTAAGCTAGACAACAAAAATGTAGTATCACATGTTTTCTTTAATATGCAGAAAATTTAAAAAGAAAGACTTGAATGGAAAAGAGGTACTATTGGGAAAGGAACAATGAATCGGGAGTAGAAGGGAGAGAAGGGAAGATAAGGGAGAGTAAAAAGGAGGGTGGACTTACCAAAAGACCGTATATGCATGTATGGAAATGTTACACTGAAACTTACTCATTTGTCCAGTTAATGTATGTTAACAATTATAATAAAAAAGAAAGGAACTGAAGGACTAAGACACAGTGGTTTGTGAATATGTGGTGAGAACATGCAACCAGAGGAAACGCTAAGTGCTGTTTTTGAGAAACAGCAATAACGGAATATCTAAAACAATGTAGGAAGGAGTCAGGGAAGTGACAGGAGAAAAGGTGAAAGAAATAATGGATTCCACTTTTCTGGGTCATGTAAGCCACAGAAAGAATGTTCTGTCTTGAATGAGGAAGATTTCTTTGCAATGGTTTGAAAAGAATAATAACTTGCTCTGGTTACATTTAAATAGAATTACTTCTTATGGAGACCGAATTTAGTTTGAAGGTAGCAAGAGGACTGATGTGCTAGATAAGTAGGACGTTATCAGTGAAGAAAATTTAAGCAAATTGATCTGTTAAAGATGCCAATGTTTTAGGATGATGAATGCTAATTTCAAGCTTAATGCCCCAGGACATAATGAATTGTGATTTATTGAATTTTTATTAATACCCACCAAAATTTCTAGGTTTACTAAATTAAACAGTTTTGAAATTTATTGCATGCTTTTCATTTGAGGACCAGTTCCAGAAGAATTAATTTAAAAATCAAAGGAACAGTAATTAGGACTAACTAAATTAAGAGTTGCCTGAGTGGTTATCTAGGAAGGTTCTATATCTTAATCAATCTAGAGTTATTTTCCAAAATTAGTCTCGAATGCTTCTGTGATAATAAAAAATTTCCGGTATTAATATACTGTGGATTGAACCAGTTGCTCTCTCCCAATGAGCTACATCCCCAGTCCTGTCAAAATAGAGACAGGTTCTTGCTAAATTGACAGCTTGGCCTTAAACTTGTGATTCTCTTGCCTCAGCCTCCAGAGTACCTAAAAATGACATGTTTGTGCCCATGTGCCTGTCAGAAAAGCTTTTAATGGCTGGTTGTTACATGGCTATAACATCTCTTAGGAAGATGTGCTTATTGCAAAGCCTCTTAAAAGGTTTTCTAGTTATACTTACTTGTTTATGTGTACCCTGTTCAATGAAGTACCTCCTAAATATTTGTAACTAATGAAAATGTGGTTCCTCTGAATTGAAATGTGTTCTAAGCAAAATATATACTAAGTGCCAAATATTTAACCTGAATAATACAAAATATGTAGGTCTCAAATACTTAATCTGAAAAATACAAAATATATAATCATTATCTGTGTTTAAATTGAATGTCTCTTGAAAAGATGTTGATTATATATGAAAATATTTTAGATACATTGAGTTAAATAAAAATTTAAAGCTGTACATGTGTTCAAAATTATGTCTACATCACATCAACTCTAATTTTCAAAAGTGTAGTACTAATATAAGAATATAATTTAAAAATAAATTGTATCATGTTGAATTTTTAAATAAATTTAACACTATGACCTGAATGAGTCAAAAATGTTCTATTTTTCCTTTTGCTTAGTTAACAAAATCTTTATTTAAAAATATTTTAAGACTGCGAACTATTTTATATCCACACATAGCTGTCTTTGGGTGTGGTTATGCAGAAGATAGAACTGAAAAATAATTAGTAAATGAATACAATGTTATGTTTCAACTTCAATACATTAAAATTAATTTCTAGATTTTCTACTCTTCTTTTAAACTCTGATTTTCATGCTTTCTTCTCATTTGTCATGGGCTTCAATGGACAATTTTCCCCCCAATAGATATTATGCACTTTTGGTAAAATAGTTCCATATGTTTGTGTCAGTATGCAGTCTTGTGTTCACTTATTCAACAATGTTGTGTAAACAAAAAATTTGGTTCACTTATTTTTAAATCTTTTCATTTTTAGCACAATCATCTAATTCTACTGAGTAATAAAGGGTTATAATGAACAATATGGACAAAAATTCTCCTTCTAGAATGTGAAGTCTAATGAGGTAGGGAAGCAGATAGAAAATTTTGATACAGAGTGATCAGGTTCTGATAGGAATTTTGAATATTGAAAAGAATATTAAACATTAGTCAAACAATAGTTTCAGAAGGCAAAATTATTTATGAGAATGACAGAAGATTTAATTTCAAAAGTTTGAGGCAAGTAAGAAAGGTGTGAAATAATCATTGTACAAATTAGCAAAGTAGGCACATATATAAGGATTACTGTATACAAAATGTAATTTCAGGACTCTGAGAGGCTGAGGCAGGAGAAATATTGCCTCAAACTGATACATCCAAGGGAGTATTGGCTGAGAGAATTTTGCTTTGTGTACTAACTTGCAAAAGCCTTCTGAAATTTCTGGAAATTATACCCAAATATAGTCAATCTTTAATTCTTCATGAAGTCTATATTTGTGAATTTACCTATTTGCTAAGATTTATTTATTACCATAAAATCAATATTGATAGCATTTTCATTGCCATTCATGGGTATTTTTAGAATGGCAACAATTTTGAGTTGTCTGACATGAATGTTTCCAGCTGTGGTCAAACAGAATGACAGTTTGCTTTGTTTCAGATCAGAAGCTGTAATGAATTACCTGTTACATATTCAGCATCGTTTTTGTTTTTTTGAGTTTTGATGCATTTTGATTTGTAACTTTTCTGCTTGGAACAGTCCTCAAGCATAGTACTGACCTGCTTTCCAGTGTTCTCATGCACAAGAAGACTGTGATGTAACTCACGAGGGGAGACGTGGGGGTTAGAGAATCTTCATTCATGTATGCGTTACAGCGGTGTCGACTGTGAGTTCAGTGTGATTTATTGATTCATTTATGAAAGTGCCATGACCAGAGACTCCACTTAACTCTGTACTTCCCAAAGGAACAATCCATAACTTGGTATTTACGGTGACTTTAGAGAACACAACCATGATAAACAATGAGACTCAGTCATACTCGCTACTCCTTCACTGCAGACATTTGCTCAAAATGATACATTCAGAAATCTTGAAAAAATAAAAATATTTTTATATAATTACTACCACTATATTGCTACGATTATAATATTTTTTAGAAACATTTTTTCCCATGGGCTCTTCTAAACTCATGACCATGTCACAAAAATTTTTTCAAAAACTTAATCTGCAGATTTATTCATTTTCTGAAGAATACCTGCTATACGCTAGTTAGCACACTTAGTCCTTTCTCAAAACAGTTTGTTGGGGCAGAATTCCCTGTATATGTGTGTGTGTGTGTGTGTGTGTGTGTGTGTGTGTGTGTGTCTGTGTGTGTTATTGGGGTTTGAACTCAGTACTTTCACACTAAACTATATCACCAACACTTTTAAATTATTTGCTCTTCACATTTTCAGACAGGGTCTTGTTAAGTTGTGCACTTGCCCAGGCTGGGCTCAAACTTGTGATCTTCCTGCCTCAGCCTTCCAGAGAGTTGAAATTATAGATGTGAGCCACTTTGCCAGGCCCCATAATAACTTTTGATAACTTTCAATCAGAAAAAAGCTTTTCTGTAAGTTTCTCTATTAAAACAAATATTTTAATAACTTCTTAGGAGCAGTATTTTAAAAACTTATAAATTCATTAAATATGTTGGCAAAAATGTCTGACTCAAAAAATTGAGTAAAATAAAAAAGTTAGAATTATTGTAAGTAATGTACTGTATGACAAATTAGGAAATCATGACAATAAATCAAGGTTATTTATCATAATTTCTTTTGTAATAATACTACATATAGTGAACATTGTTATAAATTCACCAAAATGTAATAACATTTTAAAAATTCCTGCAGAAAAACTGTGAGCATGTCTGTCTAAATTTCAATTATAATTTTGGAGAAAATTAGAACTTCTGTATAAAAATCAGAATTAACTATTAATTTCATAAGACTTCATTTCCAAACATTTCCTATTTTAATAAAAGTAAACAATGCATAATTTAAGGGACAAATCAGTTCTGGAGTCAGTATAACCTAATTTTACATGTTGCAGATGTTGATAAATAAAAATCATTTCAAAGATGAAATAAAATGAGCACCGGCTGTATGGGAATGAATCTTCCATGTGGTGCACTGCGGAAGCAGGTTTCAACCACAGGAAATCTGCAAAAATCATGCTGTGGCTTTATCATTGAGGCCTAAAGTGCTTTAAACTTGTGAAACTTTCAGAAAATTAGTCACTTGAAAAGATAAAAGACTGCATGAAATATAAAATCTGTACTTCAGCTTTTGAAGGTAATTTTATTCCAAATAGTTACATATTTTGGGATGAGAATTAAGAATATCTGAGAACAGTTTGGCTAAATATTGGGGCACTAACGAGAAACATTTCTAACTTTCAGTGTTTCTCATTGATGTTCTCATTGGTATCATGACATGTTGTTGAATGTTACTGTCTTAATTACTTTTCTCATTGCTGAGATGATATACCCGACGTCCAAAGTTAAAGGAGGAGAAGTTTACTTGGGCTCACTGTTTGTAGAGATGTGAGCTCATAGTGGGCTGGCTCCAAGGCGGGGCCACAGCAGAGGGACATCGCACAGGAGAAACAGGTCACGGGGGACAGAAGGCAGGACGGCAGCAGTGTAGTGAAGCAGCAAGAGACAACACCAGCCTTGTTCTATTCCTTACATCTCACCCAGCCTACCCACCCTAACTTCCCCTTTGCACCCTTAATCCTACCCCGTGCTATGCCAAACCAATCAATGCACTAGTTTAGTAATCACACGCCCTCGACCCTAGCATCACACACTCCAGATCCAGCCACCTCCAAAAAGCCCCGCCTATGACCCTGTGAGGCTTTGGGGGACATCTAGATACAAATCTTCACAATTATCTAGAGAAGGTGAGAGCAAATACATACTCTCATGAAAGTATTTATTGAAAACTGTCTGCGAGAGAAGGAGAAAATGTTTGTAAATTTAAAAAAAATTAGTCCAACTATGCAGTATAGTATATATGCCAAATCTGACAAGGTAGGGCAAATGTCCTGTTTATACTGTTTCAAATACCAACAGAAAATTGGCTAAAAAGGAAGACAATGTTTATAGCTCCTTGGACAGTCACTGAGGAAGTTCACCGCTGTGGAGGACCTGGAAAATATCTTCATACAAAGACAGAATGGACTAATCCAGGGCAGGGGAGTGTGATGCCTTTCTCTTGTGAGATAGGATAAAGACTATCAAAAACTCACAGATCAAATTTGTAAAAGAGTACATATGAGCCAAAGATAGTGGTGAACGCCTATAATCCCAGCACTTAGGAGGCTGAGGCAGGAGGAAGACCATGAATCTAAAACCAGTCTGAGGTATACAGTGAGTTCAAGGCTGGCCTGAACTACATAGTGAGACCCAATCTCAAGGAAAAAAAAAAAAAAAAAAAAAAAAAAGAAGGACATATGAAAGTTGAACAAGAAGAAAATAATTAATTTTATTTCATTTTGTTCATCTTTCATTGCTCTTCCTTGGAAAGTCTTTTGTAAGCCAGTATGGTGTATTTCTATTTCCTAGTTTAAATAATTTGTTTAAACTTGTCTGTGACTTTATAGAAAGAGAATCTATCACATTGTTTATATCTTTTTTTAATTTTTATTTTTAATAGTACACATTTGCGGTGCACAATGGTTATATTATAGGCAACGAAGTAAGGTAGAAATATTATAGGCAGTCAGACAGGGCTGGGCCCTCAATGGAGTCAATACACAGGACAACTATGGCTGGAGGCGCATCCATTGAAGGTCAGGTCTCAAGATAAGGATGGAAAGACCAGAGCCACACCCCTGGCTGAGGGATAAACAATGAACTGAAGATTACATCTGTTGAAGT